>VDFB02071600.1:0-63620 GCA_007258455.2 Sequoia sempervirens | reverse complement strand
AAGACCATATGCCACCATAAAAAATGGAATGAACCTTCCTTAGGTTTTGTTGCCCACCCCTTCTAAATGAGGACCTTATCTAAGAGTAGGATTTCTATGCATGGGATAGCTACTACATAAAATTAATATAGAGTTATTTTAAGCCCTTGGATCTTGAGAAATGTAATCAAATTTGAACGAGTAGATTAGAATTTTAATTTGATAGTTTTAGCTAATTATTCTATTGATTTTTTTCTATAAAAGACAAGTTTTGATACTATAAAAGGGTTGGAAGCCCTTCCTTTCTTGAATTTTTTTACATTATTACTAGTTATTTTTATTATTTTATGTTGGTGTGAATTAAAGTCTTGTACCTAGTAATTTATTTCACTAGGTAATTAGGGGACTTATTCACATGATTAAGTTTACTTAGGATATAGGATTCTTTGTAGAAGTATTTGTTGGATTTTCTAGAACTTATCTTATCTAGCTTTATGCATCATTTCCTAGGTAGTTTCTTAGTCATCTCATGTCATAGGATTAAGACACATGCCACAATCATGTTCAATCATATTCCTCACCTTGCCTATATAAGGAAGGTCATTGTACACTTTATAAAATACTTCATACCTCATTATCATTTTTATAGGTCTTAATATCAATCAAGCTCATATTCTTCCATACTCTCTTGTAGAAGGTTTTCATTGTTTTTGTAGGTGGTCTTGGGTATTGAGATAATCTTTAGCTCTTACATAGTATCATAGCCAAGCCTTGCAAAACCCTTCTCAGATATGAGGGTTAAGCTATTTCTAGTGAGAGATCTAGGTTATTTTTAGTAAAGTTGAGTATTCTCTTCTCTTGCATCATATGAGGACCTGGAGAATTAGAAAAACTTGAAAAGAATACCAAATTTGAGGTTGTCTCTATATGTGGGTTTTCTTGGAAGGTCAATTTTGGTTCATGTTGGAGGAAATATGAGCTCAGATTTGAGTTCATGGCAGCTGAAAAAGTCAACATTAATTTTTTTTTTCCTAAATTTGATATTTTTGGCCAAAGTTATGAGGGTTTGAAGATTTACAAGATCTGGGAGCAACACAACTTTTGGTGCATTTTCAGTCCAACCTAACTTCGCCATCATCTTCAGAGGTCTCGAGAGATGAAGATTGAGATAAAATACACCTATGTTCAGCATCGACTATTCGTGAGGCTAATTTTTTTTACCTGACCAGGTCTTACAACCCCCTGGGCATGATACTATTTTGCAGAATAAAAAATTAAAAATTTTCTATGTTCTGCATATAATATTTGTATCGATTTATTTTAAAAAAAATCAGGCTAAACTATTTTATTGTTTGGAAAAAATTATTGTGGGCATATTATTCTATTATTTTGGGGTTATAATAATTTTCTATGGAGGTATTAAAATTTATAGGGTTTTTTGGTGGATCATATTATTGGTGGGTCATATGTAGAAATTTCCAATTTGCAGATTTGGTTGGCCTATCCTTCGCTAACTCCTGTACTTGCCATTATTGCTTGCCGAGCTGACTGTTGACCACATGTCGCCCAATTTCTTTACATCGTTGGGTTATTTTCTTCATCGTCGACCAAATTTATTTCACCCACCAGTGCCCTTTCTTCGCTCGTTGAATTTACTTATGTTGGGTGCTTTTGGCTATCGTCAACCACCTTACAGACTACATTCATTGGTTTATACCAATCATTTCAAGGTGCTCTTGTTGGCTATTTTTTATTCATATCGTAGGTTTTAATATTTATTAAAACTTTGTTTGAAACCTTTTTTGAAAGGCCGACTAGTTAATGCATTAAGCCATAGTTTTTAAAATATTAAAAGGCCACTTGGCTTGGTTGGTGGTGTGGGAACCCACCACCAGGATAGCCACCCAAATTCCTCCCACCCATTGCCCAAGGTGGCGGCAATATTTTTTTTCAATATTACAGAGGTCGATCTTATGGAAAACCATGATTTAAGCCCTTAGGAGCCTGTTTTTTGCACTGTATTAGCCTTGTAGTGTACTTGATTTTTTCCCCTAGGCCCTAATATTCAATCCTTTTTTCCCAAGGGGAGATACATTGTTTGTAGGCATTTTATTCCCTTTTGTCTTCATACTTTCTTCAATGGTTTTGGAGCTACTTCATTATGGTGGGGCTATGTGGTCTCTTTCTTTCCCTCTTATGGAGGGTCTTTTGTAATGTATATATATGTGATGGATGGTGTACTTGGGCTGTATCATGGATTCCTCCATCCTTCCTCACTTGATTATTTACTTTCTCTCTTTTGGAGAGGATTTTTATCCCACTTGGTTTTCTCCTTTTCTTCATTTGTGAGATATTTCATTTGTATTTGTACATGGGTACCTAAAATGGCCTAATAGCTAGGACCCATCTTTGTATTTATTGCATCATTTGCATACTAATCTTCTCCCTAAGTTGCACTTAAGAGGTAGTCTTGGTGTGAATTAAATTCTTGTACCTAGTATTTATCTTGCTAGGGACTTAGGGGACTTTTTCACATGTTAAGTTTACTTAGGATATAGGATTCTTTCTAGAAGTCTTAGTTGGCTTTTCTAGAACTTATCTTATCTAGCTTTATTGCATGATTCCTAGGTAGTTATTTTTTTGTCACATGTCACAATCATGTTCAATCCTATTCATTAGCTTGGCTATATAAGGAAGGTCATTGTACTCATATGTATCATACTTATACATCATCATCATTTTGATAGGTTTTAATATCAAGTAAGCTCATATTATTGCATACTCTCTTGTAGTTCATTATTTTTTCAAGTGGTCTTGGGTATTGAGATAATCTTTAGCTCTTACAAGAGACATCGAAGGAATGTTGTAGAATATATACGGATAAATTTTCTACTTGAAGAAGAAGAAGAATGAGCCTGACGACTAGCCAAAAGGTTGTTGAAAAGTGTTTGAAGACATAAATTGTGTGGGACCCTTGTTCCTATCACAATCCAAATAAGAATTTAGAATCCATCTTCTCACTTGTGGAATACTAAGAAGCTGAAGCAATAAAATGATTACCTCCTTGTTGAGGGAGGTTGGTGACTCTGTGAGAAAATATTTCCCCCATTTTACACTGACCTTGAGTATACTAGATGGAATTGGTCACCTCGCAACCATGGAGAACTCATTTTGGTCCCTTGGACCCATCCAAGTACTCACCTTTTCCTTTGGGGTCAAGGGACTATTTTCAAAAGTTTGATGGGGAAGGTGTTTAGAACCCTAAAATGCACATTCAAACCTTCATTGTC
Organism: Sequoia sempervirens; assembly: GCA_007258455.2. NCBI lineage: Eukaryota > Viridiplantae > Streptophyta > Pinopsida > Cupressales > Cupressaceae > Sequoia > Sequoia sempervirens. Next base: position 60,351 of record VDFB02071600.1, on the reverse strand, counting down.
GCATGTAGGACTCTAGGCATTGTCGAAGAAGACGTGGATGTGTGGCTCTTCATGGAATCCCTAGTTGATAAAGCATCAAACTGGTTCTGGTGTTTGGAAAATAGATGCATCGCTGGTTGGGACATATTAGAGAAAAGTTTATTGCAAGATTCAAACTAGTCATTGACGTTAGGATGTTGCTAGGTCGCCTTCTCCAAATTCAAAAAGGAGAGCATGAGAATATGAGGGACTTCATTGATAGAATCTCTCAAATATTGAAATTGATTCCTCATCTCGACATGCCTAATCAGTCTACTATATTGACTATCTTCATGATGGATCTGCATCTTGGGGTGTGATTTCACTTGAAGTGAAAAATAATTTATGACTTTGAAGCTACTAAACTAGAAGCTATCAAGATAGAGGATGATCTATTGTTGTCAGGATGCCTAAGTTGCTGAGGTAAAATTGGGATATTATCATATGGAAGAATCACTTCAAGAGTATCCCTTCAACACTCTCAACTACATTCACTGGAACATCTTCAAAGGTTGACATGCATTTTCTCTACAAAGGTTCCTCTATGAAGATTTTAAAATCCAAGTTAAGAGGGGAGAATATCTTTTGTGACAAAGACACTGCTTAAGAATGAACCTTGTTCCAATCCAACACACACAAGGCTCTTTGTTACTACCATCCTTCACAACATCAAGAAGAATAGGGGCAAGCAGTTCCAAATTATTAAGTTTGGATTCATGTAACTCAAACAATGGATTGTCGGTGATTTTGAACTTCTTTCCCACAATATCAAGTACATAAAAAGCATTGAAATCATTCGATAGCTTTTTGTAGTTGTTATCTTCATGCTTTTCAGATGGCTCATAATTTCCAATCACCAATGTGAGTCACCCAATTGATTCCTCAAACTCAAAGGTGAATGCTTCAAATTTTGGGAGTACAAATGTAACATGTCGTAAAACTAGGTAGTTGTCTAACCACTTTGGTTGTTGAAATGAAGGGTATGATGAGAGGTAGCGGCAGAACAAGAGACGAATCATCATCTTCATTGTCAAAGCTATTAGAGTCCTATTCTTCACCATAATGTCTAACATACATCTTGATTCTTCAATTGGTACTGAGTTTATTTGAATGACCTTCTTGACACAAGCCCAAACCCAGGCATGCATTTGTATAGGGTGAGAACCACCTTTCACTTAATGCTTTTGGATCCTCGTGGGAATCATGTGCAATGTGTATGCATTGGTTGTAAGTTGTAGCATGATGTATGCCTCACATTTTCATAGAGCCTGCAGTCTAAATTCACTTTGGCCCCATAAGTTCTCCACCTTTGTCAATGAAATATAGATACCACACGTCAATTTTCTCAAAGTATTGGAGGGGGGTCAAACTGAAAATCATCTCATACGAGAAGTGGCTAGAGCATATGATAAAAGGTGGCTTCTTAATGACACACATGCACTCCTAGACATACGATTATGGATTGTGTGTGCTTCTCTTTTCTGAAGTGGGCCATACTTTCCTCTACCCGCTAATGGATTTGCTTGGGTAATCCCGAGATCTTAGTCCTGGTAGGTGTCCCCCTACCTTGTATATATTCCTTTTGTTTGTGTGGTTTTTTTAGGTGTCTTTCCTTTAGGTTTGTTTCATTTTTGGTTTGTGTTGATCCTTCATTTTGTGGTTCTAACTCTGTGCCCAATAGATAAGAAACTGGTTAGCTTCTATGATTCTGGGTTCATGTCTTCGTCCTTTGCAATCTTGGTCCCTAGTCAAATCTAGTTGTTACTGCATTTTTGGTAACCCCTATTCAAAAATGTGCCTACTCCTTTTGAATAAGTTAATCTCATTGATTTTTTGAATTTAAGCCTTAGATTTTAAAGTTGTGTTGGGCTCCAATAAGGTTCTCACAACTCCTCTCGCCCAATGGTCTAATGATTTTTGCCTAAGTTTTCCTTGTATTGGGCCTTGTTAAGTCTTTCAATAGTTGTCAGGTTGTGGGGTGGTTTTCACAACCTAGGCATACACTGACGAAAGAAAGAAATTTTTAAGTGATAACATGTTTTCTTTGAAATTTTAGTCAAGTTTCCAAACCTTTGTCAGTTCCCGACAAGGTTTGGAAAACCTAACCCATCTCTATGATGGATTTTCTAAAAAGGATAAGTGTTCCCAAAATTATTTTTGAAGCAAGTCATGCATGTAGTGGATAAAGCAGGTGTTGGTTTTGTTTACATAACTTATGCGGATTTTGAAATCATCTTTAAAACCCTACCAAGAGTTTGATGTTTGTGCATTTCAATTGTTTACGAGCTATTATTTGGAAAATTATTTGTAGAAGGAAGTAATAATATTAGAGATAAATGATTACATAAATAACACTCAAATGCACAACAATTGAAATATATTACAAAGATAAATAATGGTATCACAAATGACATGATAATACATAACTAAAAGCACAAATTTGCCCATTACACAAAGTTGATTTGAAAGCCAAATGATTATATATATTTATGTATGTATATAACATATTACATGCCAAAATTTGGGTCTTCAGCACATGGGTTTCTAAGCACAGAGGGTGAACATGAGAATCTTGATGCCCTCAATCACCTCCAAGAGGTGTTTGATTTGTGCAGGGGAGAAGAGATTCTTGTTGTACTACACAAAGTGGGCGAAAGTCTCCAACATGTTGTGTTCCAGCCCGATGTAGAGAAGGGCGACTTCCTACTTGGCTCACTCATTCCTTAAAGTAGTGACAATGTAGATTGCATCACCCACCAAACCCACATGTGGATACTCAGATAGACTCTCAAGGGCATCTTCAACATAGGGAAGGTAGACTAGCCTAACCAAATGCTCAACAACTTGGATTCCCTACTCAAACTTCTCAGAGGTGCAAACATTTTTATAGATGAAACATTGTAGTAAATCCGAGTTGCATACATGCACTTGGGAGAGGAAGTGATCACCAATTATCTTCTGAATTACCCCTTCCTCAACATCATTGCAGATGAGGAAAGCCTCTCGTAGTTGTTCCATGACTAGCCTCCTCACTGCTTTGCATTCAACTCCCATAATGATGATGAATTCATGCTTTTCTCCTCTAAAGAAACTTCACTAGCAGTGCTCGACATGTTTGAAATTGTGATTATCATTGAATAAAATGAAAGCACTACAACTAATTTATAAAAATATTGGAGCAAGTAAGTGAAGTTCGCTTGACAATGTAGTTAATGAAGCAAGGACACTCAAGTGTCTTCGAATTTAGTGAGCTTAGCTAAGTGATGTGATTTAAAGTTAGCAAAGTGTGTGTTTTGGAATTAGGAAATATCCTGTATTTAAGCTCCCCCATGAATATTCTCCTAGTTGGCATGTCATTAATTGGTAATCTGAGTAGATACAGGCAGTTTCTTATGAGTTGAAGGATACGGGGCTCGTCTACAAGGTTGGTGGTTCATTCCCATATCTCAATCAATCGGAAGGAGTGATCTGCAATCATACCATTCCTAAAATGGCCCTTAATGTTGATGTGTCTTCATTGGGCAGATCAGAATAGCTAACCTCCTACAAAACACTCTTTTGCTAAGATGGCAGTAACACTTCCCCAAGAATTAGTTTTCAAAAAATGGCCGATTGTTATGATTTGAAAATTTTAAATATTATTTGAATTGATGGTATAGGGGTTTTAATTTTGACCCCCCTTGCACTATGATGTATGAGTGATAATTGATCTAAATAAGGATCAAGTTTTGTAATTTTGATTATTTTATGAAGTTGTTTATTGTCTTTGAGGAGTAAATTTGAATGAAATACTTAGCATTTATGAGTAAGTCTGTGAGCTTTGATAAGTGTTAGGATATTCCTTCTCTTTGTGGATGTGGTATTCATGGTGTTTCATTCATGTATCTTCATTGAATGTCAAAGTTGTTGAGTTGAGTCATGCTAATTGTTAGTAATTTGATCTTTGATTCATGATATTAGTAGCTTGCCAATTCATTTATAGTTTAGTTAGAAATTTAAAAGTTGAATTCAAGTGCATATTCCATGGTTATGGGTTGATGTTAGTATGCCTTCCTTGGTTTCTAGTTAAAAGCATACCCCCATGTTTTTAAAGTTAAAAATCCAAATTCATATCGTACGAGGGAGATGTACCTCTTAAGATTTAGAGGACAATCACCAATGCAATGGTGATCTCTCCAACTATTGGTGATCAATTCAGTCTTTCTCTTGGTCAAAATGGAGTCAATATAAATTAATCGTTTTAAAGACAAATTTCTCAACCAACATACATAATCATTATATAAGATATAACACATTAATATTAATTATTTAAAATATTTAAATATTAATAATTGCACATTTTAGATTTATAAAACAATTTTTTTTTGGTAAGCTTTACCTTTTAGTGGGAGGTATGGCACAATTAATTCGTTTATTATTTATTAATTTATTGGTATTATTTATCTTCAATTACTTTATTGATATTATTTTCCCCAAACCTTGGGGTTTTCCTTTTAACATGACACCCCACTCTCGTCGTCATTGTGCTCCATCGTCAGTGTTTGATGTTGACAACTTGAGTTGGAATTTTGTCCTACAGAGGCATCATTATCACCCACTTGTATCATTTTTGCCCATATTAGTTGTGTTGGTTGATTTTACATCTTACCCCTCTGTTTCGATAATCACGTTATCATTGTTGCTTGTTTCTGGTGATCATCATTTCTTTTAGTTGCTAAATTTCACATGGACAGGGTTGATCCTTAGTCGAGGGCCACCATTTTCCATGATGGCTTTGTTTATGCAGGTCTCTTCTGATTTTTCATTTTATCATGAAATTTATTATAGCTTGTGTCTGGTATTTCTTATTTCTTTTGAGGGATTTTCACAATTATTTTTCATTTCTCACACAATGGGTTCTACTCCAGTTTATCTTACCTATTCTAAGGCACAAGTTGCTTTCCTTGGACCTGTTATCGATCATTGTTTGCGGGGTTTTATTGTTAGAAAGGATAATTTGGTTTTAAAATTCGTTAAACTAGTTGTAGGAAAGAAGTTCCTTCTGTCTTGAGGAAAATACCATCTCAATACTGATATAAGCTCTCGTTTCGTGGGTTGTCTCCTAGACCTCCATGTTTCCAAGGAGATGGTTTACAGGGTTACTAAAAAGGTTTTCAAATCTTTGTTGTTGATTGGCCTTGGGGCCGTTTTGGCGGTAGCATGCTTGGGTGAAAGCATTCCACTTCTTCGACATGGTGTTATTGAATATCAACCATTCATTACCGATGAGTTGGGTTCCGCCTACTAGTACCACCATTTTCTCTCCAAGTTTGGATCAAATTTTCTTAAACGACGCTTTTGTTTTGTTGTAGACCCCGATTCTCAATGGGTATCAAAATTCGTTGAATTTATGAAATGCTTTGGTTCATAGCCAGCTAAAGTGGAGATAAGACCATCCTCTACCTTTCCAAATCTTTTTTTGTGTATAAACGTTTAAAACTTTTCTCTATGTACAAAAATTCTAGGGTTAAAAACTCTCATACTATAGGTCGTTATTTTATGTGATATGAGACTTATGGTGTTTACCAATTTACCAACACATCTTTAGTATGATGACATAGTATCTACAGTTTATATGTACTAGTGACATATACAAATAATAGAAAGAAATAATTATATATTTATGGTTTCCAAGGTGAATGTGATGGGGTATATGATTGTCTTTTCCAGCTTATATATTCTTCACCTTATAATGTTATTTGTTTTAAAATATTCGCAATCAAATGTTTTCTTAATTTCTTTCTCAAAGTAATTTCACTACTATTAGTATATTTGGATTCTTACATTATGTGTCATCTTTCCTTTTTGTTCTTAAAATGGAAATGTGTTAAAAGGTGGTGTTCCATAAAAGTCCTTATGAGAAAGATTCAATTTTTGTGTTTATTCGAAGTTCCATGCTTAGGCTATTTGTTTAGTTTAGGACATAATTTATAAATTTCTCCTAAGATTCTAAGTCATAGACAATGGATATTCGCACCGTGGTACGCTCTATGCCCTATTTTTCACTTTGGTTTTGAGTCCCAAAATTTCCATCACCTTGAGTGAAGTGATGATTTATGTTGTTATTCAGTCTATTTGATTATCATATTTTGGCATTCTTCCTCATAACATTTGTTTAGTGTTCAATATTCCAACATGGTTGGTGTCTTCATTTAGAAGTCGAAGGCCAGTAGGCTTCTTTGTATTCATTACTCTTCTTACCATTTCTTCGACGCTTGGTTATCTTATCCTATTTCAGTCCTTTGTGTATCCTCTATGGGTTTTTTTTCCTCATGGATACCCCTATTTTTTTATCTTGTGCAAAGAGCCAGACCTCTTTTCTGGGCCCCATTTCTGAGCACCGTTTGAAGAATGTGCTTCTAGATAATGTGCATTTAACCATGAAGGCAGTTAAGATGGTTCTCAGATGATATTTCATGCGGTCCGATGAACACTACCATGTGAATTCTGATATTTCATCAAGGTTTGTTGCATGCCTGCTAGAACTACACATTTCAAAAGAGCTGGTTTATAGTTTGACCTGGGATATCTTCCATCCCTCCCCTCTTGTTGGACTTGAAGTAGCTTTGCTAGCTTCCTGGCTTGGGATGGGAATACCACATCCACGTGATCTGGGACGACCTCTTGATCCGACCATTGAGTTTCTACCCTTTATTCCTGATTATGTTGAGGGTGGTTATATGTATCATCGATTTTTGGTCAAAATCGGGTTTAATTTCCTGAAGAGGCTTCATGGATATGTGCCCGTCAGGGATTTCCAGTGGATTTTGGATTTCATTCGTTTTGACGATCATTAGAATTCCTTCCATATGAAGTCAATTTTAGAAGAAACTTGTTGATCAATATAGTTACAGTTTTTTGGAAACTATATTAATTTCTTTATTGCATCAATTTTGTAGAGTGCTAAGGCCTTGGGTCTATTTTGACCCAGCCAATTTTGTTAGTGAACAAAGTGTGATTTCAATGTTAAGGTTATGTTTAGACCTAATATTTGTAAATCTGGACCAAAAAAGTAATGTTCTAAAATTTTGTTTCAAGTTGAAGGTCTATTTTCACTAAGGCTCGAATTCAATATTGTTTACATAGTCCCATGCTACATGAATTTTATTATCAGGATGGTTTATTTAAAGATGTTTCATATTTACATAAAAATTCAGTTTAGATGGGAAGTTCGATACTTGTTGACATCTTGCTAATAATATGGTTGTGATTTTTCAGATCAATTTGGTTGCAATTTTGGAAGTTAGCAAAGTTTGCAAATTGGTTTCCTAAAAGAGATTTACAAACTCACATTTTTTTAAGGGAAAGCTTTGTTTTTGGTTTTTCAACATGACACCTATTTAGGATTATTTTAATTAAAAATGGTCATCCGCCCATAGATGACATGACTAATCTTTCTAGGCTATATAAGGTAGCCCTCATAGATATTTGTCATCAAGGGGCATTCATAATGTTAATTTTATGATCAGATAATAAATGCAGAAATTTAATTCAAAATCAGACCCAATAACACAACATATACCTTGGGAAAACCCTCCTCTTGAGGGAGAAAAACCCAACAATAATATATCACTTATATATTGAATAATAAGCAATGATCTCTTTTACAATGAAGCCAATAAGGAGGCCAAACACAACACCAAGAATGATGTGATATCTCTTGCAGATAATATAACTCCTTTTATAAGTAAATCAATCTCCTTCAAAGCCTTCGATCTGCACTTGTATAAATTTGCACTTGACTGAAACTTGAACTATGTATGCAAAAATAATCGATATGATACAATGAAGGATGATCTCATATAAGTACAAGAGAGGGAGAGAGGTCACAACTCTTCAAGTCTTCAAGTCGGCCTTCTACCAAGAATCACGTCTTCTCAAAACATGATGCCGGCCTCCAAGGAAATCGTGTCTCTCCAAAGGTGACGGATCAAGAAAGTTGGCTCCAAGAGATATGTAATTATTAATTAATGATGAAGCACCTCTTCATCAAAATCCGCCTTACAAATTAAATAGCCGTTAGGCTATCATTTAATTTTTTCTTCATAGAATGATTTGGGTTGGAAGTAGAAGCCCGATGCTGCCAATAACATCAAAACATAAGGCCATTTATCTCATTTTCTTTGGGGGACTTTTACCCTTTTCTATAATGCATTCAATGCCTATGAGGCCTTACTAGATTTGCATGTCAGGATCTTGTTATTTTTCAATGCTCTTTTTGAGGTTCATTTTTCCATTCTTGATTATTGGATGGCAAACATGATTGGTCGCATTGATTTAGTTTATATTGGCTTAAATTTTTGACACACAGTCTAGTTGAAAGCTCTGAACAATTAGTTACAAATTTCTCTTTTCCTTATAATGTGTTTGATGGGTTTGTCCCCATATGCCCCTGATTTCTTGATTTCTTAGATTCAACTCTTAAGACCATGTCATTCTATTCCTTTGTTGGAGGATCAAACCATTTCTATTTTAAGGCCAGCCTCTTGGCTTTAGTAATTTAATTTATCAGATTTGGAACTTTGTTTTACTCCTATTTTATTTTTTGATTACAAGAAGTTGAGTGTCCTTCCTCCTATATCATTTTGCGTGACCGAAAAGGATTAGTTTCATAATCAGGGATAATTACTTGTTATTTTTCTTACCTAGCTCCCTTCATTCTTAGTATCTGCCTCTATAATTGATTTTAAGCCATGCCAGTCTTCTGCCCAATTGCCATTTTTTTCTTCGTTGGCTTGATCTATTGCTTGGTTTGCTAGGAAATCGATTGCTTTATTTGCTTCTCAATATATGTGGTTGATTGACTGAACTTGGGTGTGTTACATTAGTTCCTTTATCTTATAGATCTTTGATTGTAAGTTCCAATCCTCTATTTGAACCTTCAATATTATGTTGATACATACATTTAAGTTGCTTTCTATTTCAATGTCTTTTAAGCCTTTATTCTTGCATAGTTGCAAACCCCTTAGAATGGCTTCTATCTTTGCTGAGTTATTGGTTCCATTTGGTATTTTTGCTAATAATGCCTCTTTTATCTAGCCTTCTTTGTTTCTTATTATACATCCTATGCCTGATATCCTAGGGTTACCTCTTGAGGCACTATCTGTATTGAGTTTTAATCTATCTTTTGGGGGGAGACCATTTGGCATTTGCTCTTTTCTCATTGTTGTCTGGTACAACCTGATAGAAAGGTGGTATCCTTAGTTGGGTCCATATTTTCATGATCTCATCTTCCCATATTGTAAATTTTTCCTTCCTTTGTGTTTTTATGCTTGAATTTAGCCATTCAAATATGTTCCTTTCTATATTTGAAATTATTTATAATACTACCTTTGATTTTTATTGAAATATTTGTCTATTTCTTTCTTTCCATATATTCCATATTACCAATGATGGAGAAACCGACCATATTTTACCCCATCATTTCTTTCAATCTGATCTTTGGCCAACTAATAAAGAAGTCTTAGAGTCTATTTTGTCTTGGGGTGGACCAATTAAGTTTTTCTAATAACCTAACTTGACCGAGTAGTTCCTTGATTTGGCACTGCACCATATTATTTTGTCCTTCTTACTATTTATACATACCTGCCTACTTTTTAAAATCTCCCTTAGTTGATCCTTAACAATTTCATCCCATGGGAGATTAGTCAAGTCCTTCCATTTGCATCCACCATTCTAATTTATGGTGAGGAAGTCCCTAACTGATTCACCTGTATTATTTCTTATATGTGCTATGTGATCTTTTAATTCTAGGTGTTCGACCAGTGGTTTGTAGCCTCCCCAAGATTTCCTCCAGAAGTTTGCTTTTAGTCTATCATTGATTTGCCATGTAAGATGATATGTCATTATTTGTTCGCAACTTAGCATAAAGTTCCAAACTTGTGATCCATTTTTGGGGTTTGCAATGGTTAGAATTTTGTCATTATCCATGTTGTCCAAATATTTCTTTTGAGAATTATACACCATAGTAGATTAGGTTTTTGGTACATTTTCCATATTAATTTGGCTCCTAATGCCAATTTTTTTTTTAGGTTTCTGATACCCACTCCACCTTCTTCTTGAGGCTTCCTAACTTCATCCCAATGAATGAGTGGTACTTAGTGTTGTTCATTAGACCCATCCCATAAAAAGTGTTTTAGAATGCTTTCCATCTTAGTTGTTGCTTTTGATGTCAATTGCATACTTGACATTGCATATGTAGGTATGGCTGAGAGGATATATTTGATCATTGTTATTTGTCCTACTAGTGTGAGCCTCTTGCCTCTCCAACCTAAATATTTTTCTTTAAATTTTTCTATTAACTCTCCCATATTTTAGTTTTTATTATACCTTTGAATACTGGTACCCCTAAGTATTTGCATGGGGTGTTATCAGTTGAGAAACCTAGGATTTTTCTACCTTTTTTTGCAACACTTTTTTCATATTAAAGAAATACACTTTTGATTTTTCTTTATTTACTTGTTGTCCTGAAGTCATTGTGTATTCTTCTAGGCATTGCTTGATTTGTTATGCTTCCTTGACTGCTCCTTCACTGTGCAATACTGTGTCATCAACAAATTGTTGATGAGTAACTTCCTCTATATTTGGTGCTATTTGCAATCCTTTCCAGACCCCTTGTGAGTGATATTTTTCAATTGATATTTTTACTCAATGCCTCTACCATAATTACAAAGAGGAAGGGAGAAAGTGGATCCCCTTGTCTTAGTCCATTTGTACTCTCAAAGAAACCACATGTTTTATTGTTTACCAGGACCATGTATCTTATTGTTGAAATACAATAATAAATCATTTGGTTCCATTCTTTGCAAAATCCGAACTGCTCCATTATTTCCATCAGGAAACGCCATCTTACCCTATCATAAGCCTTACTTACGTCCAACTTTATCATCATACTTGGGATTTTTTCCTTGTTGATTGTGTGTATTGCTTCATTAGCCAATATGATACTATATGTTATGTCCCTGCCTGGGATAAATCCACTTTGATTGGCTGAGATTATTTTTTCCAAAATCTTCTTTAGTCTATTGGCTAGAGCTTTGGAAATTATCTTAAATATACTGTATTGCACAATGATATTGGGTGAAAGTCCCCATAACTAGTACATTCTTCCTTCTTTGGTATTAATACTATGACTATATTATTTATATCTATAATGAATTGTTTCTTCTACTTGAAGTCCTCCACTAATTCCCATACCTCTTCTTCCAAGAAGTGCCAACATTTGTGATAGAAAAAAGTTGGAAATCCATCCGATCCTAGAGCTTTGTCATGGTGCATCTGAAAGACTTCTTCCTTCACTTTGAATCTTTTTTAAATGGGGCTATTAACATCTTATTGTCTTCTTGTGTAATTAATTTAGGTATATTTTCTACCATGCATCCATAGTTTTGGGTATCAGTTGCTCCTTTTGGGGCTAATAACTCTTTGAAAAATCTAATTGCTTCTTGTTGAATCTGTTCTATATCCTCAGTAGTTTTTCCATCTTTATCCTAGATTGTTGTGATCTTTTTATGTTTTTTTTTTATCTTTGATGTATGGTGAATTTTTTTTGTGTTTGCATCCCCTTCTCTTAGCCATACTTCCCTTGATTTGGATCACCAATATATCTCTTCTCTTGCCAAAATCTCCTCATATTTTGCTTTTAGTTCTTTTTCTTTACTATATTCCTCTTGATGCATTCCGTCCTTTATTATTTTTTCTATTAATGCTGCCAGTTCTAGTTCTAATCTTTCTTTTTCCTCAAAGATGTTTTTGAAAAATTCTTTATTCCATTCTTGGAGGTTTTTCTTTACAAGCTTTAGTTTGTTCATAAAGGTGAAGCTCTTTGTTCGTTTACATCTAGGAGCTTTTTTCCACCATTGTTTGATTTGTTGCTCCAATTCCTCTATTCTAAACCATATATTCTCCACCTTAAAAGCAAATTTTTCTATCCTTTTTCAAATGTTATAGTTAGTTTTATAGGTACATGGTCGGATCCTACCAATGGGAGAATCTGGGCATCCAAATCGATATTGGTTACTAGCCATTCTTGTGAGACAATGAATTTATCTAGCTTCTCTTTTATATAGCTTGCTCCTTCCCTCCTATTTTTCCAAGTAAACACCCCATTTTTTGTTTGGATATCCATTAGATCATTGCTAGTTAGGAACTTTCCAAATTCATTCATTGCCTCTATGATTTTGTTGTTTCCCCCTTGTTTCTCTATTAATCTGAGAACCACATTAAAATTGCCACCCATTATTAGTTTTCCCCTATTTGGTGCTTTTAGTTTTTGACTTAGGTTGGCCCATAGTTTGATTCGCTCTTCATTCCTTGTTGAGCCATAAATATTAAAAAGTGTAAATTGTAGGCTATGCTTTAGGCTTGTCACTTTGCATATTATTCGGTTTAATTCCTTCTCTATTATACTCAGTGCAACATTGTTTGGGTGCCATATTATACCTAGGCCTCCTGCTATCCCCTATGATTTCGAGAAAGTTTCTTCCTAGCCTGCCATTCTAATGATACACTCATTTACTTCCTCCATTTTAGTTTCCTATAATAAGATTATGTCTGTGTTAGATTTCTCTATTTGACGCTTTATTAGGTGTCTTTTGGAAGGGACATTCAATCCCCTTACATTCCATGTTGTTATTCTCATTGTTGCTTTAGATGGGAGTGCTCTCCTCTCTTAGATTCTTTCATAAAATTGAGAACACTTTTTATCCCACTTTCCTTTGCCAGTTCTTCCCTTTTTTGTTTGTTAGTTTTCCTTCCTTTCTTCTTTTTCACTTTCACATCTTGATCTAGGAATTGGGCAGCAGTTTGGTTTATACATATGTTTTCTATGATGTCTAATTCATCATAGATTTGATCTTTTCTTTCCACAAGGTCAGTATCTTCTTCTACCTGCTTTTCTGTTTCATCCTACTTTAATAGGGATGCCTCTGGTTTTTCCTTTTCTTGGTTCTTCTTTACTTTAGTATTGTTACATTCGGGTCCTACCATTTGTGTTTCGCTAATCTGTGGATGGGGATCTTTTGGTGTTTTTTCTGGGTTTACTTTTCTTTCTGCCTCTGTAACTTTCTTCCTCCATACTTTGATTGGTGAGGGATTCTTCTTGCTTTCTTTGTTTGTGAAATCCCTCCTATTGCTTATTGACCTTTTTATTATTGGTTCTTCGATCTCAACTTCTTGCTCCCAGACCCCTCTTGTTGTTATTAGTTTGATCTTCTTTGGAATTTTGTTGATCTCTGCTGTGTGTAATCTTGCATAGAGATAAGAGTTTGCTTTCAGTAGTGGAATATCAATTTCCAGTAATGTACCTAGGGATCTGCTGATTTTCTCTAGACATTCTTCTGACTAGTACTCCAATGGGAGGTTATATAATCGTAGCCATTTTGGTTCCTTATACTGTGTGATTTATGGGATTGAAATTGACTACCCATTTTTGTATGTAGATTGGATTTCCATTCATATCTTTTAAGCCTTCTTTCAATCTAGCATCTCTATCTTCTTCATTCAAGAAGATGATTATGAAGAATCCATGGGGCATAAATTTAATACCATGGTTTCTCCTTATGTTCCTGCGAGCCCAATCTTCAATCTCCAATCTGCTTTTTTTTGCCCCTATGATTTTACTTATTATCCCCACCTTCTGTAGAATTCCTATATCTTCTTCTATTTCTTCTTGGACGTCTATTTCTAGTGGCAATATTTTCTTTGTCTTGGTCTTTTCCTCTAGTGATTTAGGCCTATATTTTTTTTCTATTTTTTTCACCTGGCCTTTGTTATTTATTCTTTCACTTATTTTGTTGTTTGTATTCTTCTTCTTTTGGATGTGTTTGGGAGGCTCTTTTTTTGTAGCTTTCATTTTTGCTAAGTGTTCTGCTTCACTCGTCTCTTTGCAAATCCTTCCTTAGGTTAAGTGATGTCTCTCCTTGATTAGGTGATTTCTTCCCTGCTTTCTTTCTTAATACTAGGTTATTTGGCCATGTTATATAGTGTGGAACTTTGAAATCTACTTTTGGTTCTTGGTTTGATCTGTTCCTTCCTCGTGGCCTCATTATTTCAAATTGTTTTGAAACACTTTTTCTATTTTTAGTTTGAGTATCGCTCATTTGCTTTACTTTGATCCTAAAATTTATTTTTCTGAGCTTTGAACTGAATTTATTCGTGTAAATTTTTGCTTTTTTTTCTTTTCACATAAAAGTTCTTTCCCTGATTCACAATAAGATTCAGAGTTTTGAGATTCGCACTTTATGTTCATAAATAGAGCTATTTATTCATTTATATAATTTTTATTTGGGGTATATCATATTGATTTATAAAATAATATTATATAAATTTATTATTAACATTTCATGAAGAATATTCTTAAAATAAATTTATTAAAATTATTAAATTATTTTAACATAAATAATAATAATAAACAATTAAAAAAATGCAAGACTTATCAGATACAATTTAAATGTATTTTTTAAATGTTAATAAATTAATACAAATTTAACATAATAATCCACACATTAATATTAATAATTTTAAAATTATGTAAATAAAATATTAATCATTATAATGTAAATTTTAAGATATTGGAAAAAAAAATTGCATGTTGGTTGCATGCCTCTATTCTAGCTTGATGGGACAAAATGGTTGCATGCCTATATTCTAACTTGATGGGACACATTTATAGTACCTTATATTTATATTAATTATTTAATATATTATAAAAAAAATAATGGATATGAAAGTAAAGTAAAATTCATTCCTAAAATAATGGAAAAATAATAGTTCACCTTTATACTACCCATCCATAACACGGAAATTTTTTTAGCCGATTATATTCAAGACATATAATTTATAAAACTTATAAAGTTAAATATTTTACATGTTCACTTTATAGAGATTGAATTTTATTTAAAGAATTTTTTTTTTTTGTTTCTAATTGGTTCAAACACACTTTACTAATAACTAGTAAAACACGAAAAAAAAACTCATTTCAATAGGTTGCATAGCTAGTATAACCCATGTTTGTCAATAGACTCTGAAGCTATTGCTAGGTTTTATAAAAACTATAAAAGTCTCATAAGTCTAAATGATCATATAAACAATTTTATTATAATAGTACTTATTTATTTTTTATTGAGTTGATTAAATGGATACTTTATATTATATCATATTATTCAAGATTTTATAAACAAATTTATTATAACATTAGTTATTTGTTTTTCATTGAGTTGACTAAGTGAATACTTTATATTATAACATCACATCATTCAAAAAACTGAGATCTCTATATCGGAAGTGACAACAACTGCATTGTATAAGAATGTTCATTCAACAAGTATGTTTTCTTACTAGGATGCTTTTATTTTGAAAAAATGGCAGCTCCTCAAACTCCCTAGGGCTAGTTTTGTGTCAAGCAAGACTCCCACAGTGAACAAGAGCACCTTGAAGTGGACCCCTCCTCCTAGTCCCTATGTCAAATTGAACTTTGACGCGGCTTCGAGAGGCAATCCAATAAAATCAGGAATAGTTGTAGTCTTGAGGGATTGGCATGGGGCTTTCATTGGGGCTGCTTGTGAATCGATTCCTGATAGCACCAATAATGTTGTTGAATTTAACACCTTGAGATTAGGTCTGAATTTAGCCAAGAAGTTTTCAATCTCCCACCTTTTCATTGAAGTGGACTCGATGGTTGCAATATCTGCATTGAAGAACAAAAGTACAAATTCTTGGCATTTGGATTATATTCTATCCTACATTCTGAAACAATTAGAAGAGTTCTCGTGTTTCTAAATTTTACACTGCTATAGGGAGGTCAATTCTTTAGTAGACAACTTGGAAAAAAAAGCTATCAACGAAGCTATTTCTTAAAGAGAGTTCTTTGGTCAAGAATGTGATCTTCTCTTCCAAAGTTTTAAAGACTCCAACCTCCAAGTTTGATTCAACCCAGGTGAAATATATTTCATCTTTGGTTTTTTTTTTTTAAGCAAAAGTGGCAAGCCACTATATTTGTATTAATAAATATATATAGTTTTACAAAATCCTGGTTCATGCGAACATACTGGTGGGAAAGAACCAGGCAAGAAAACCCCCAGTTATAGTCTCTGTAACAAATGTTTGATGATACAAATCAATTACAAGCAGTAAAGTTATCAATTTTGAAACTTGAACTCTATCAAACCTTAACCTCCTACCTAACCCTTTACAGAAGACCCCATTACATAATTACATAATCCCATAAGAACCCCATTACATACAAAAAATCCATTACATACTTGTAGAATCCCAAGAAAAACCATTCCCAATACATAATTTCATAAACCCATATGATCCCATTTACAAAACCCATGCAAAATTAACATAGAGAAAAAATGAATATTTGAAACTATTGAGCACCCCAAAGCATGGAAGCTGAATTAAAAGGAAATTGGCTTGTTCCCTGTTCTTCGCAGCTTGTTGACTGAACTCTCTTCAATGACCACCTGCTTCGACTTATGATCATAATCAAAGGATGGAACTGACTTGTTTATGTCTGGAACATATCGGTAGCAGAATTTTCCCTTCACAACATGTGGATAAGGTGAAATTTGCAGATCATGAACACAAACATGACTCCTCAAAAAAGAAATTGCATGATATTTTCTTTTAAAATTATCAATTTCTTCCATGGAAATTGAAGACCTGTACTTGTTGAGAGCTTGATATAGACGGAAAGAAGTATCATACTTTGTTGATAAAAGCATACCTTGAAATATTTCTGCATACTTCTTCTTAAAATGTATTAAGTGTCTTGGAAATAAATCTCCCACTAAATCATCACCCTTTGAAAAATCATATTGCTGGACACTATAAAGAAGAGCTTCATTCTCCACATATGAGCTAATAAAAAACTTATTAGCAATATTTCTTAAAACATCAAAGTTTTGGACCAGATCCAAGATGTTTGATAAGAAATTCGACAATAAGTTTGTTGGAAATATAATTCTTTGCAAATTTGTATGCAAAACATCTTCTCCTATGATGGTTTTAATGCAATTCAAAACATACTTACATTTCACCTTGAATACCTTTTGCAATTCATTTTTGTCGATGCTTTCTAAAAATGGCTCCTCACATGGTTTAATCACCACTGGCACCCTAAAATTTCTTTCATGAAACTCAGAAAGATCCATTAGCACATATAAAGACAAAAAAACCCCACTGTATCCTTCACTATCACTGACACAATGAATAGTGAAAATACGCCAACTGAAGCAATTTTAAAGCAAGCTTAATGAACTTTTTATGGCAAAGCTTTCTTCAGATATGTCATTGCAAGAACAACATGCTTGAAGGGCATCAAAATTTTAACCAACAGTTGATTACTTGCCACCTTTGTACCAAAACAAATATCCACACAAACTCGATTACATATTGTAATCATTAATATTAATCCCACAGTTTAGTGGGATTTAAACATTAACTATCTTGCGGTGGAGAATTGGTGCCAAATATAGCAAAAAGCTTTTCCTTTATATTTAGTGACACTCATCAAGCATGCCTTCCTCGCAAGAATAGTAAATATATGTTTTTTAAAAAAAACCTTGTCAATCAAATCCAAATATATGTGTGAAGGATACAGTAATTTTGAAATGAAAAATGCCCTGACCATTAGGACTGACACCATTGTGTGAAGAGATATGCAAATTACATTATAACTTGTCAAGCATACTCATGTAGAAGTGCCAAATATGTATTTTGGTACCATGGATGCCTGGCTTTCCACATGAATAAACATAATACGAAAATATCCTCACACTTTTGATGTTACATAATTAGTAGCACATGTTCGAAAAAAGATACAACAAAAGTGTTGCATGCAACACTATATTACATTCTGCTGAGAACCAACTACTTAGCAAACTGAAGGTTCAAATTTGACTATTTTATTGCAGCATCGTGGGAGAAAAGCTTTGAGACTTTGTCTACATACCCATCACATCTTGCTGAATTAACTCTAGAAGATGTGGGAATGTATTTAAAAAATTTAAATCATGAATAACCCTTAACTTTGTTTTGTCACTTCCCAGCCTAGCTAGAAAATCTACTACCTTATTCCCTTCTCTGTAAGTATGGGAGATACCTAAAGATTCAAGCTTATCCAAAAGTGACCAAGCTTTTTTTAGCACATAAACCAAATTCCAATTTTGGATTTTCCTTGCTCGAAGAGCGTTAATAATTATTAATGAATCCCCCTCTATATGAAACTTTGAATAGCCCATCTGAATTGCCAATTCCAAACCTAATAAAAGAGCTTGTGCCTCTGCATAATTGTTTGTGCCAAATTGTAAATGAGAAGAAGAGAGTGCCAATACTACCCCTAATGCATTTCTTATACACACTCCTGCCCCAAATAAACCTAGATTTCCCTTAGAAGCCCCATCGAAATTTAGTTTAACAAAGTCCTTTTGAGGAGGAGACCATTTGACAGTTGTTCTATCAATCATTTTGTTTATATTTTGAAAAAGACTACCATGAAAAGGCAATCTAATGTGATTCCATTCTTTCATAATAGAGCTATCCCAACTCGTGAAGGATGAATTGATAAATTTCTCTCTTTGAACACACGAGTTGACCCCCTTTGAAATTGCCTTTTCGATTTTAATAGAACCAGATCTACTAGGGATTTGATTTTCCTAAAAATTCTTAAGTTTCGTTCCCACCGAATATTCCAAATTACCAGAGCTGGAGTGATGAGCCAAATGCATGAAAAAAAGATGACTGATATAAGAGAGGCCAAGCTTGGAAAAGATCCCAATAGAATTTGGCAATGGGAAGGACAGGTGAAGTTTTCTTTTAATGAAGTCCCATTCATCTTTGGTTATTACTCCTTAAAGGTCTTTTAATTTCCGGAACTGGGGGGTAATTGGTCCTTCTTCCTTCTTTGTTTTATTTATCCTTGCTGGTTGTACTACCTTGTTTCATTGACTATTGTTTGGGACAGCTCACCCCACCTAGGTCTATTTCTCCTATTTCATGACACAAGCATTATGTCTTATTCCCCATTCTTCTTGAAAATTTCAAATGTCGGCATGACCGTGGTAGCTCCAAATTTCAAATCCTCCATTTGGAAAATTTGGCATATGTCTAGTGCCCATTACTAATCTTATATTGGAAAGCTATGTAAATTTTTTGGTGGTGGGCTGCATTCATTAAGGACTGTAATTCTTGGTTGTATCTCATGAAAGTGTTTACACTCCTGTGCCTTGGTTCTTGCAAGGCCTCCTACCATCTATGTTGGTGATCTGACACACGTTCTTTCTCCCTCATTCTTGTCTTCCAATAAAGAACTTGCTTCTTTTTAGCGGAAATTCGTGAGGGATCTAAGGATTCTCTGTGGATTTGGTATTTATTGTAAATTTGGTAATGATTTGGAGCCCTCTTTTGGTGGTTGTTTGTGCACTTGGCCAAATTTGGCACCATGCTTATTTTCAATGCATAATGTTTAGCATGCTTCTTCTATTTTGTTCACCTGTGAGAATTAATTCTCGCCAACAGACACAAGAGAAGTCCTTTTCAGTAACATTTGGTACTATCAGCATGATCTTGAATGATGCAATCTTCCAACAAATGAGGTAAGCTCTGGCATTTTGCATTCTTTTAGTGGCTCATTGTGCAGGCTTTGCTCAAGAATTTATTTCTTCCCGCCCCTCCACCTCTGGAGGGTATAATTGGAGACCAATTTGGTTAAATTCCCGCATGTTTGTGGCCTCAACTGTAGTGTTATGGTGGCTATTCTCTCTTTTTTATACATGGCAATATGGTAGCTCTTCATTCATATAGTTTAATGGTTTTGGTTACTTCATTTTGGGTTGATAATGGATAGCTTATTCAGGGTTCTTGTCCCACCCAGATATCATGAAATTCGGGACAATTCCCCTCTCACTGAAGAAAAAATAAGGACATTTACATTTGAATGCAAACAACTTTTAGATGTGATAGAAGTTGTACTATGTTATGAATGGATGGAATTAAACTCCATGGCTCTACCTTATGAGCTTTCCTCACACTTTGTCTCCAATTTAATGGGCATACTTTGGTGTGTGGAGATGGTTAAATTCATGGCTGGCACTTACATACTCCCTCACATTTTCTCCACTCTGCAGCCCACTCTAGAAAGTTATGATATCCTTCATAGTTAAAACTTGGTTGGTGGTGTCATTTGCAGGCAACACCTTCTTTCAAACAGGTGCCTCTCAAGGCTCCTTTGCTCAATGTCTCACAGATTGCTTAACAACTGTTCGTGTGAGTTCAACCTCTGTTTACTCAGCCTTAGGGCCCATTATGGTAATTCGGTTTGTGATCCAATTCAAGACCTCTACAAGGCCGTTCGGTTGCTTATCAAACATGATCTTATTGAGCCACATAATGAACCATATTTTCTGCCACCCGCGGACATCGTATATTCAGAGGAAAGTGCATCCTAATCCTCTATTTGTTTCTCAAGGTTTTTTGCTTTTCGGCCTTCCTCCTCCTGCATTCTAATTGATATCTTCTAATTGTGACTTTTGACTCTCCTTCCTCAGTTTCAATGCAATCTTCTCGGGCTTTCTAGTTTTTGTTGGGCCCATTCTAATTTTACAGGTTCTTCGTGGTTCTTGGGCTCTTCTTAGCTTGGTTTTTGAGACAGTTACATGGCTTCGTTGGTTCCCCTTGGCTCGACTTTATTTTGGCTCTAGTCTCAATGTTCTCTTCGACATCTTCATTTCGGCCTCATTTTCTTGCGACATCTATCGGTTCTGGTTTCAGTAGTTTCCTTCATCCTTTTCACTTCGAATCTATATGGATTTTGGAAACATCATGTATAATCTTATTTTCTTTTTGGGCTCTCATGGTTAAATTTTGTAAACCTTGTTTCTGTATATGTTGCCCTCAAAGATATTTCTCTATGCTCTGTATTTCTCAGTGGGACAAGCAGGCCCCCATTTTGATGTAATTTGAGTTCATAATACTTTTGTATGTAATCATCCTTCTTATTTTTAATAAAATCTTTAGTGGCAATGCCACTTTTATTTAAAAAAAACATCACATCATTCAAGATTGTTTTTTCTTAATTTAATTATCTTGATGTGTTTCATGATGTTTCTTTTTATTTGTTTTTTTTAATTCAATTATGTATTAAATATGTGTATACCAATGGTTAACTCATCCAAAGATTAAAAGAAAAAAAGTTTTAATGTCTTGTGCCTATGTGCTTTGTCAACTACTCAGGTATCTTTCAACATATAAATAATATTTTTTAAATGTTTCTATTAATTATTTTAGACAAACATAAATAATGAATATGCTATTAAAAGATCGAAGTTCAACAATTATCTATATTTTATTTGTTTTAATATTATTATTGTTATTTGCATTTTTGAAGATCAATTATCATAATGACATTCTTAGTGAATGTTACTTATCCATCTTATAAATTTGTAAGTGTCAAGACATTCTCATTCATCTAAAATCATAATATATAAAAATCCCAAGTTTCTTTTATTTAAAATGATTCCCAAAACAACTAAATTATTCCAAAATTTTATAGTATAAAATTACAAAGGCTTCATTAATGTTTTGTATTTTTTCTTCTTAGATTGCACAGCTAGTACACCACATGTTTTCCAATGGACTCTATATCATTCCCATAATTTAATGTGGTTCTAACACAAATGCCCCAACTTTTTTTTTGAAATCTAGGTTCACAACCTAACATCATACACATTGTGCCACCCTTCATAACGTAACTTATATAGATTAACATTAGTTAATGATGCTCCACTGCCAATGTGTAACTCATATTTTAAATTTAACTATAGGTTCCCGTCTACACTCTCCTTTAGTGTTCAACTTTAGTATCTCACAATGTTTTGAGGAGATAGAATTATCAACTATATTTCCGCCAATTAGTTCCCATGGATGATCTCAATCGAGCCCTTATTTTATGGTCAATAACGTATTTAAATTTCTAACTCTTTATGGTTGGAAACATTAATAAGTCTTAAAGCTAAAAAAATAAAACCTATTTGAAATACAATACTTAGCCCCTTGCACTTATTTTAGCCCACATCTACCACTTGCTCATCATTGAGGAGCAACATGCACACTTGGTGATGTTTCTTATGCAACATCATCACTAGCATGTTGCCTGAGAGAAAAGAAGGTAAAAAATATATAAATAAAAAAAAGAGTGGGTGTGCAAAATCATTCTCACACACCCTTCAACGATAGCTACCCTAACTAGTAAAAGATGACTATACAAAAGTTACCTCAATAGAAAGACTATCCTAAGGTTGTTACATTTATACTATACACACTCACATAAAAAAATATTGATTAACCCACAAGGATTAAACCTTCATCTTAATAAAGATATTGTATTAGTTTGCAAACCAAAACCCCACAAAAGTCATAATATTATGGTTATTTCAAATAACCTTAAAATTAGGTTGGCTAAAGTTGATGATGATCACGATAAATCCAACCTCTATTATGATAAATACTTCCCTAGGTTCTTAATTTCTTTGAGATTTGAGTGCAAATGTTGTAGGGTTTTGAAATTAGCTCAAACTAAATTGATTGCTTCATGTTTAAAAACCCCTAATTAAGACATTTTTATTCAATTTTAATTGGATTAAAACATCATTCAAAATGATAACTCTCTAGTTAATAGTAGAATAAGTTATCACTCTTATTCTCTTCTAAGTTCCTCACTTTTATAAATAAGGGACTAAATTAAAATTTCAAACCTCTATATGTTTTTGATAAGATAAGCAGAATTTACAGGGTGTTGTACCCTTTACATAGAGAGACCAGAGGGGCAAAGGAAGATAGTTCAAACCAGATGAACTAGAAGAGAATTCAAACCTCTATATGTTAAAGTGACTAATATTTCAAATTTTATCCCCCTCTCAAATTGAACAAAATTAAATAATACTTAAATTTAAATTATTAATAAAAAACTTCTAACTTTTAATAAAATAGCATTGTGATCCTAATTTGATAACTTATTAATAAAAAAACTAACAAATTAACCTTGATAAATCTCATAACTTAAATTTTTAACTTTTAATTTAAAAAAAATCATCTAAATCCTTATCCTTTTGGACAAATGCATTAATATTTTCTTTCCAATCAAATATAATTAATGTTAAATAATAAATCTCTATTTAAAAAAATGCTCCAAAATTATCACTATTATTTAAAACCTTATATTGTGGGAGGGGAGAGGGGGGCGGGGGATAAAAGAGTTGAATTCAAACTTTTTTTTTTTTTTTTTTTTTTAGGCATTGAATGATACTCGTGATGTTAATTGAACATCTCCTCCATTTACATTATCTTAATGTTACATAGTGACCGATATCAAACATACATATAGTCATGCCTCCTTTATTTTTTTATAATTTTATTTGTATTGGGATACGTGTCACGTAGATGTACCCTTATTGAAAGTATTAAGCATTCCTTACAAGATATCATTAAATATTCCAACTAAAGAATAGCTAAATGCCTTTATAAAGAAAATGAATTATAATACTTACGACAAGGGTGATTACCTTTTTTTTTTAATTTACAAGAAATGTCAAGACCCTAATCGCTTTGTTTTAACTTGTATTTTTTTCTTGCATGACTTGGGTAACTCAAAGAGTGACTACACAACCCACAATGGCCTTCAACCAGGAAAATATTTCATCTGCATGTGATGGAGATGTACATATTTTTCTCTGTGATATATATATATATATATATATAGTGTTTGTTTCAGCTATACAAAAAATTATAGGTCTCATATTTTACTTTATTTTTTTAAATATATATTTACAAACAATAAAAAAATTTCCCTTTCCTTTTTTATAGTGGTAACTAAGTAATCCTAACGCTTAATATTACAATGCCACATTTCTATTTAATACATATTTGAATACACTAGGTTTACACATTTGGGTAACTTTATTTGCTCTCAATTTGTTGCAACAATGTATAAAATAGAACTGGTGCATTTCATATATCCATATAAATATTTAATTTGAGGAGCTAATTTTTTTTTGAATGAAATTATTACAGAGAGCTAACCCAACACAGGAAATAAGTATATTTCACCCAAAATCTCAAATAGCCAACCTGTCTTATAAATAATAGGAAACATAGGTAGAGTGGATCAAGTGCTTATACAATTGGCACAAAAACAATGACCTTAATTTTGCAATTTCTTTCAAACTACTGTCACATACAATTGAGCTATCAATTTGCATAAGCATTCAATGACACTATGACAAGAGATGGACCGCTATTAAATTGCAACCTAACCTCTAGCTATTCGGTTTGATTCGAAACTATGTTTGTATGTATATCAGTATGAGCCATTATACTACCAAAAGTGTTAAGATCATATTTGACAGAAACCCATGCCATTGCCAAACTGATTATGCAACATTATTGATGGCACTTGTCTCATGTGGGACATTTCCTCACTTAATTCCTAACTAAAAACTTTATCACACAATAAATATATATTTGTGTAATTTGGATGTCAATTACCTTGAGCTCAAGAGTGGTATAGCTTTGTACCCCAATATTTTCATATACTTAACCTTCTTTTAACCCTCTTTTTCCTTACAATTGTTGCGCAGTTACACGTCTGGGCATGCATGCTTGTTATAATTTTATTTTATTTTTGTTGTAAAAATTGTGTGCTTTATCCAATATATTGGATTATGCAATAAGAATATGTGTTGGTTATTTTGTTCCATCAACATTTAATTCAACAATCCCTCAATCTTGTAGCTTAACTAGAGAATTTTGTTTCTTTTTTTAAACAGGTTAGTATATATTCAACTTTGAGTTCTTACTAGACTTTTGTACATCATACCCCTATAGCTATGTGTACTAGAGAAAATAAGTTAATTCTTAGCGAAGGTTGCCAAATGGTACAAGGTAAGACTATAGATATAATATAAGTTATTCATTGTAAAAGGATTGCAACCCAAATTTCATATGATTGATTTGAAGACTATAGACTTTAAAAGAGATGTATGGGGAACGTTTCAGAGGGTGTAGTGTCACCTGAACATGGCATCATGATTTGGGCACCCTCCTCTCTATGAAACCTTTGTCTTTTAACCGCTTATAACTCTAACCATATTTTAAATCTAACGGTTTGGTTTCTACTCAAGCAACTTTTTTGTTCTCTGTGAGGTCCACCTCTATTATACGTTTATTGCTTAGACTATTTTGAGTTTTAGTATTATTGACTATGTTTGGTGATACCATTTAGGACATGATATTTTAGACATTTGAGTTCTTATCATGATTTGATTATGATATTTAGACATTTGAGTTCTTATGATGACTTGATTATGATTATGCTACATGCTTAGTTAGCCGATTGTGATGGTTGACCCAATTTTATGCTAGTTATTGTGGTTGTTCAATTTGAATTTTAAAATGATGAACAAATGAAATATGTGGGGTGAATGAACCATGTTGAAATTTGATGAATTTGAAAATTATGGTAAAAATAACTAGATATGATATGTGAATTAGTGATTTTTCTAGTTATGATATGAGATATATATGCTATGTGAAATTATGAAACTTGTGTATATGAAATGGTGATTCAATTGTTTTGATATATGATTTATTTGGATGGAAACTTGTGTATATGAAATGGTGATTCAATTATTTTGATATATGATTTATTTGGATTAAAATTTGTGTATATGAAATGGTGATTCAATTGTTTTGATACACGATTTATTAGACGGGTTAACATGTGCATCGAGTGTGCAGGTACACTTTCTATGGCCAATGGAAATTGGAGGTAACTTCTAGGAACCATGAGTAAATTAACCAATGAAATCGAGCTATAGTCCATATGGCCTAGACTATAGTTCTATTATGTAATATTTTTTTATTCATGATGTTATTCGTGAATGTTTTTAAATTGATTTTTATTGCCATGTCAATCCATCTAGATGGTGAGTTGTCCACCCAAGTGGACAAACTCGGATTTAACCTTTAGGACATTTTTTGGGGGTTGAAAAGTTAAAAAATTTAAGTGTTTTTATAGATTTAAGGTTCCTAGGTCAAGTACCTATGGGTTAGGTACCTTTTCAACTTGAAATTTTGAGTCAATTTTATGATTGGGCACCCTTTTTGAGGCCTTAAAGAGGTTTGACGAAAATAAGGTTTTGGGAAGTGGGATGGGGACTAGTCCCTTTCCATTCCCACTTCTCCAAGTTGTTTTGGAAGTCTCTGAAATCTTCACACATGGGTGAGTGACAAGTGTCATTTTCCCATTCAAAAGAAATTCAAACTTAAATTCTATAAGAAAACTAAAAACAAGGGTTTTGGGGGCTCTTTTTTGCATTCTTGTTTTTGGGGCTCTTGGATTTGGTTGGGGAGATTGGAGAGAAATCTTGGAGGAGGAGTTGTGCTCACCCTCATCACTTCCTTCCAAAGCTTGGATTGAGGTCTGTAATGAACCAAACTCACTGTTGATTTAATTTTTGATTGTTAAAGGTTCAATTTTTGGTTTGTATTCTGCTTTTCTTGTTTTTGGTGTTTTTGTGGTTTGATGCCAATGATACTCATGAATGTAACAAGCATATACATGCAATATGAACTCACAAATAAACTAAACGCCAATGATATTCAAGCAATGAACTCAATTTCATAATTAAGAGACCTTCTTCATTACAAAGAGAATACATTAATGGGCTGCTTGCATACAATTCAAGAGATACTTGAGCAAGATTCGAAATGCTATTCAAGATGCATTCTACATGATATAAGAGCTTACATGGAATAGACAACTTGCATCAAATTCGAGAGACAATACATCTTATGTCTTAATTTTACTTACAGCCAAACTTCACTGTGAATAGTGACTGCTACAGTACCCGCGCCCATGCAAATGCTCATACAAAATTAAATACAAGTTTCTCCTACCAATTTCTTGATGGAATGTCTTCTATTGACAGGGGCGCCCACTTTAGGAGTGAAATCAGCCACCAAAGAAAGGCGTATTTATTTCTTTGAGCAAATCAAACCCTTAAAAAGTGCGGCTGGCTGTAGCTGTTAAAAATCAGCTCCAAAGTCTTCATAAAATGCAAATGAATACCTCTAGATGGCGAATGGCATCACTAGCATCAAGTATCCTTCCGAAAGATGCCTCCAACACTTGTTATCAGCAATTCCAAGCTCCAAAAATGCAGCAACAAGAAAATAACCAGCACTTTAGGGTGGTCTTTCACACCTTCAAGATGCCAAATCCTAACTACAAGCCCCAAACCAAGCTTACCCATTGCTGAAATTGAGAAACCCTAGTTCCTCTCTTCCACAAACTCCACACTTCCAAACTTCAATCAGCAAAACATATCCAAGCATGAGAAGTTTGAACTTTCCCTTCTCCTTTTATAATTTTCACTTGAGATCACTATTCATTAAAAAAACACTATTCACTTAAGTTATTTCTTTTTTCACTTTATCAGTGAATAGTAACAGCAAAATATAAAGTGACCCCTTTAACAAATAGACACATGGTCCCCAAGCCTGAGTAAGTGAAATAAGTGGTGATGAACAATATTTTAAGCTCCAATTACACGCCAAACGCGCAAATTCACCATGCCACCGACTCTAGATACCAATACTACCTTTAACCGACCAAGTGCCCGTTCAAGTGATCCTCTATCCAGACCCATTAGCCTACGAGGATCAACATAATAGGCTAATCCAATGACTCTGATGCTCGCGAAAGAATGGGGACATTACAGTCTGCCCTCCCTGAAATTGCTTGTCCCCAAGCAATCATTACTACGAAGAAACTTCACTCCCTGGAAGGCCCGAAAGAAGAACTGTGGAACGTCCCATGCATCGCTAACTAATTCCTGAAGCGCCAGCATAAACACCACTACGCAAAATATCCTTGGGTCCCAAACCCAGAATGGAAGTCTACCATGTCTGACAACTTCTGACTTCCGTTGTGCAACTCTATTCACAACTTCACCACGCTGAAAATGGTGAAGCAACCTGTCGGAACCCAACCAGACTGCGGTGCCAGAACTGTCACCACCCGGATCCCAATACAACCAGAAGTCACATCCATCTATCATGAAGAGATAAAAATATCTAGAAACTTCCACAACACAATATCTCTCTACAGCCTCTCCAAAACACCCATGGAAGTGATAGCTAATAAACCCATCATGTCCGCTAACACTGTAATCACCTTGTAACAATGTATCCGTGTGAAATCCCTGTGGCATTAGGGTGACAAACCCTGTCGGATACCTATCAACATGATGGATAACAGACTATTGTCCCTGCCAATAATCCCCCGCAAGCAACTGAATCGGGTACTGGCAGCCTTTAGTCCCATCTTCTGAAGATGGTAACTCTGGACAGAATAAAGAGTTACTCCCCTTGACTGCACCAAGAGGAGCACCTTGCGCCCAAGAACTGTGCATCGAATATGAATCATGTATAGGTGGATCAAAGGAAAAACTATAAGCACTCCTCACCGTGTACACACTATTAAACTCCTCCATGAGCCCTGTTTGGAATCCCGATGCACGAGGACGATCCGAAACACTGCGACTGTCACTCAACCTGGAACTAGTATCAAGAGTATGATCGGCTTCTAGCTCGAAGAGTGGATCTTCAAAGATCAAACCACCATCAACCTCAAATAAGGGATTATTAACGAACTGTGCAATCCCTCTATGCTGATCTGATTCGTCCATCTCTGATTCCTTGGAACAATACACTGAATTGTGCTCCTGAATTGGCTTATCAAGCTGCCAATCATAATCAACTATATGGGATGAAATGACGGATTTGCTCCCAGGAGAGGGAAACAAATCGACATAAGTACCAATCTCCCAACTAGATGTTGCTCTGCATATCTCATGTGAAGATGATGGGGTAGCCTCGTTTCCTAACACACAACATCCAGGAGAATCCACCATTGCATCACAAGAACTATCGGTAATCTATCCTGCATTATCTATCATGGTACTGACCATAGGGGGACCCGATGCAACAAGTGGTGCTCTACTATTCTCAACCAAAGTACTCATCCCAATTGGAACTACTGCCCCTATATCCATGATGGATGTAACCACATCCTCACTACCACCTGTGGAGATAAGATCATCACCAATTGTCATTGTAGGAAACTGAACTGAATCTATAGCTCTTGAAGATTGTGCCCGTCTCAATTCCACAGTGAGCTCCTCTAACCATGTCTGGGACTCACGAAGAGTCAACTGAGTTCTTTCCAATGATTTCATAGTCACCGCAAGCTCATGAGTGAGCTCGTCAACCTCCTCCTCCTTCCCCTTTAGCGCATCATAGCAAATACAATCCCACTCGAGAAGATAGTTCCTATCAGCAAGTAACTGCAGATAATTATGTTTCATTAATCTAATAGCTTCTCGTAATGTATGGAACTCTGCCAGGGAAAGGCTACTGTTACTATGCTCATCTGACATAAGAGTGCTCCACCCATAGGTTGCCAACATCTGTCGAGCAACATCAAAATGCTCTAAAGCTGTAACAATCATATCATCACTAACCTTTAACTGCCCCGCTAGATGATGATACCGCTGTGACTCATCATTCCCACCCAATTTTGCACTATAGTAAGAGGATGAATCCTCATCACTCACTTCATGATCAACAACATCATGTGTGCTATCATCGGTGCACACATCAACAACTAAGGTACTACTGCCATGTACCTGAAGGAATGGCTCAACTGATAAGGTAGAAGCTGCTGATATGACAGTATCTTCACACACTTCCACTTCCAATGTAATTGTATCACCATCCAACTCACAATCCTGGAATTCTATGCCAACACATGAGCCTTCTAGCTTGTTTTCTAAGGTCTGATTTGAGAAATCAGACTCACCATGACATGAACCTAGATCAAACACTGCACCAAATCTTGAGTACCTTCTTGCGACAACTCAGTAGAATCATTTTGTACAGGTGTAGCCACTGCTGTCTCAAGTTGATGCAAATTTTTCCTACTACTGTCATGTAAACCAAATTTGTTAGCAGTGCTGATAACAACCTCTTGAATGCTGTGAATATCATTCAAGATTCTCTCAACATTGATCGTAACTCCACCATACCAAAAGTGGTGAAGTAATACCCTGGGACCCATCCGAACGACCGTGCTAACTCTGTCTCCACCTGGATCCCAATATAAACCAAACTCATGTCCATCCATCATGAGGAGGTAAGGATAACTGGAAGCATCAGCTATGTAACATCTCTCCATCACCTCCGCTAAAATCTCATGGATGTGATATCCACCTGTGCCTTCAAGCCTGCTAACATTATAATCCCTTTGTAACCCTGTGTCCACCAATAGTCTCAAAAACAAAGAAGCAACAAACCTGGTTGGGTACACATCAGCCTGATGGTAGACTAAATATTGATCCTGCAAGCACTCACCCACCAACAACTGAGTCAAGTATCTGCAACCACTAGATCTGTCTACTGAAGATGGTAATTCTCCATCCAGAAAGGGATGGTATACATCCTGAACCAATCCACACTGACATGTCAACAAATCCTCTATATGTGGACTAGACGAGAAGTGTTGAGCACTCCTCACAATGCTCACCTCAGTAAACTCCACTGCGGACTTTGTCTGAAATATCAATCCACAATCAGTGCTCATCTCAGGACTTAGGTCAGGGGGGTGATCAACATCTATCTCAAAGAGCGGCTTATCATATGACCAAGAAGCATCTATCTCGAACAATGGATTGTCGATCATCTCGCACTCCATCTCCTAATCTGCTTCCTGCTCCCCTCCGAAATCTGCACTATAGTACGAGGTTGAGTCAACCTCATTCTCATCATGATCAACATCATCGTGTATGCCATCATCAACACACACATCATCATCCAAGGCACTGCTACTATATGTCTCATAGGATGTCTCAAAAGACGATGTAGAATCCACACGAGTCAATGGTTGATCAATTTTATCATCCTTTTCTGCCAAAGGATCCTGTAAATCTGGCCTGCGTGAATCATGAATTGACAATTCTTGCACATACTCTGAATTGGTATCTTCGAAATGATCAAAAATTTCATCAGCAATTGCTGATACACAAGATGTAGGGAGCTCAAAACCCTCATTGGTTTCATATGGACCCTTTTCTTCATGTGCATCTCTCTCAACATGATCATCCTGTAACCTTACAACATCTTGTTCAGGACCCTCACCCTCGTGTTTTGACTCTTCTTCTTTTTCAAGAGGACTCAAGTGCTTTTCCTCTACAACTGCCTTAGAAATTTCAACTCTATCATCAGCAAGTGGATCTTCTAAGGTCTGATTTTTTCTCTCCAAAGGATCAACTGTATGCTGGTCGTTAACTGCTAAGAATTCATCATACAGGCTCCTAGATATTGTAGTGACCTCTTGTTTCTTCCTCTCTTCGTTCCGTGATGTAGACCTTTTAAAAATGGAAGCTATATGCCGCGCTACTCTATCTAGTTTTGCAGGGTCCATTTTCTTTGGTTCTGAATCCTCATAGGGAACCCACATTATTCTATGCGCCTTGCCCTTAGGTCTCGAGGGACAATCATGGTTTAAATCGTACGACTCTCTGCAATAAGAACACAACTTCTTCATCCCATTCCGACTTTCATCCAACCTTTTCAATCTTTGTTTAAGCTTCTCTATGTTCCTGTCCCATTGCTTCTGGGAAGTGGCCATGTTCAACTGAAACCTCCGAACTATAGCTGAAACTTACCCAACAGGTTGGCAGGAAACCGCTCTGATACCACTGTAATGAAACAAACTCACTGCTGATTTAATTTTTGCTTGTTAAAGGTCTGATTTTTGGTTTGTATTCTACTTTTCTTGTTTTTGGTGTTTTTGTGGTTTGATGCCAATGATACTCATGAATGTAACAAGCATATACATGCAATATGAACTCACAAATAAACTAAACGCCAATGATATTCAAGCAATGAACTCAATTTCATAATTAAGAGACCTTCTTCATTACAAAGAGAATACATTAATGTGCTGCTTGCATACAATTCAAGAGATACTTGAGCAAGATTCGAAATGCTATTCAAGATGCATTCTACATGATATAAGAGCTTACACGGGATAGACAACTTGCATCAAATTCGAGAGACAATACATCTTATGTCTTAATTTTACTTACAACCAAACTTCACTGTGAATAGTGACTGCTACAGTACCCGCGCCCATGCAAATGCTCATACAAAATTAAATACAAGTTTCTCCTACCAATTTCTTGATGGAATGTCTTCTATTGACAGGGGCGCCCACTTTAGGAGTGAAATCAGCCACCAAAGAAAGGCGTATTTATTTCTTTGAGCAAATCAAACCCTTAAAAAGTGCGGCTGGCTGTAGCTGTTAAAAATCAGCTCCAAAGTCTTCATAAAATGCAAATGAATACCTCTGGATGGCGAATGGCATCACTAGCATCAAGTATCCTTCCGAAAGATGCCTCCAACACTTGTTATCAGCAATTCCAAGCTCCAAAAATGCAGCAACAAGAAAATAACTAGCACTTTAGGGTGGTCTTTCACACCTTCAAGATGCCAAATCCTAACTACAAGCCCCAAACCAGGCTTACCCACTGCTGAAATTGAGAAACCCTAGTTCCTCTCTTCCACAAACTCCACACTTCCAAACTTCAATCAGCAAAACATATCCAAGCATGAGAAGTTCGAACTTTCCCTTCTCCTTTTATAATTTTCACTTGAGATCACTATTCATTAAAAAAACACTATTCACTTAAGTTATTTCTTTTTTCACTTTATCAGTGAATAGTAACAGCAAAATATAAAGTGACCCCTTTAACAAATAGACACATGGTCCCCAAGCCTGAGTAAGTGAAATAAGTGGTGATGAACAATATTTTAAGCTCCAATTACACGCCAAACGCGCAAATTCACCACGCCACCGACTCCGGATACCAATACTACCTTTAACTGACCAAGTGCTCGTTCAAGTGATCCTCTATCCAGACCCATTAGCCTACGAGGATCAACATAATAGGCTAATCCAATGACTCTGATGCTCGCGAAAGAATGGGGACATTACATAGGATCACTACACCCTTTTTCTTCTTATGTTTTAAATTTGTAAGCTATGTACATGTATTTGTGTGTTTTGAAATGCTTTCTTTAAATTTTGTTCTTTTGTGTATATTGTTGGGTAAAGGGGTTGTAATGGGATAGGCTAACCCAAATTTGGGTAGAGCATCCCAAGTTGGGGATGGTTGGAGTAGGAACCTCCATGGGGACATGTTATTCCTTCTTAGAAAGGAGAGGTTAAAAGAGGGGTATGAGTACCCATATGTTTTGTGAAATGTGAAAGATAGCTTGGGTGGATAAGGAAATGTGAAAGAAAGGTTGATTATGAAGGGTTGAAAAATTTGTGATGGATAGTTATGGTGTTTATTTATTGAGTCCCCAAAATGGAGTGTGTAGTCCACCCTCCATTCCCCGTTTTGGGTTCATAATGAACTCTTTGTTATGTGAAATTTCCCTTGGGTGGGTTTGAAATTTCTTGTGTGCAAAATGTGTGTGTGAATTTTGTTTGTACTTGGAATTGTTTGTGCCCAATTTCCATGTTACCTCTTAGCTCGGGGGTGGTTGGTTTTCCAACCAAAGGTTGGGAGGTGAGCACCCCATTGGCCTATAGAGGAAAGTTGTGTGTATTTTTGCAGATTGGAGAAAGCTAAAAAGTTCTTAGAGTAGCCATGTTTCTTGTGGGTAAAGATGGTACTATTATGTCAAAGTAAATCCGCCCTTTTGAATTTTGAATGTCATAGCCACGAAAGTTTGTTAGTAATATTCTCATTTCTGTGTTGTCCCAAAGAGGATTGTGTTAAAGTTGTTAACTGCATGAATGCTCTTATACTACCTGCAAATTTATGGAATTTATTTTTGTAACTGTATGAGGTTTTAGAAAGGGAGAAATATATATATATACTATGTTTTCAGTGGAATATATGTATATATATGTGTAGCTATTTTAATCTCATATAGTTGCTGCAAATAAGTAACTTGCACCTATAAAAAGGGAAAACATTTTGTTGAAAAGGAGAGAAAATGTGTATTTTATTCTCTAAAAGAGTTATATTATTTTGTTTGCAAGAGTCCAATATTTTAGCTTATATTTATTTACTTTTGAAAACACAATGTGTAACTTTCTGCAAGAATGTATACAGTAGTGAGGTAGTGAAAATAAGATTCTTGTTACTGTGCCCTTGAAGTAAAACATGTGTGATGCTCCGGGCATATCTCATTTTGCTCTTATCATAATCATTATGAAGGGTGACATCATTCTGGTTTATTAGTTCAGAGACTGAAATAGAGGGTAATGTTCGTATATAAATGTATGATCTTGTAACATGTTGTAGGAAAAGATAGAGTACTTTTGTAAATATATTACCCTCGAGTTGTTTCATAAGACTCATGGCTTGTTATATCTCTATGTCATTTGAAGTGGAGTTATGAATACACCCTGCTAAAAAATTCAGATATGGTGCAGCTGTAGAAACTTTCTTTTAAAAAAAAATTGCATAGCTCTATCCAAGCGTGACCAATAGTTAAAATAGTTTTAAAGTGAGGAGAACTTTTAAAAAATGTGGAGGGGAATATATTCCCACACCTTTAAGAAAGATTCTATTAATTTAAATAAAGAAATAAGGATTTTTGCACACGTAATATTAGGGATTCTAGAAAAAAGTAATATCTCTCTCTTTATATCATTTCTTCCTTCATTTAAGGAAATTAAAAATATGTACATAAAAAGGAATTTAGAATGTACTTATTTATATAAATTATTCTTTCTTGTAGTAAATAAATACATATATTATATATTAATTTATTTATTTTTTAAAAGATTAAATTAATAATAATTAAATAATGTTAATAATAATAAATAAATTAAAATGGAAATTTATTAATTAATTTGTAAATTATAAATTGTCTTTTCCCTCTCATTTTTGGTCTTTGAAATTAGATGTTAATGTAGGCTTCATCAATTTTGGCACGGTGGTTTAATTAGTGTAAAACGAGCGAGCATAACTATGTGACATCAATTAATCCTTGCTTTTAACCTGCAATTACTCATTCTTAAATGTCGGACCCTGACCTTTCTCTTGATCGGTTGAGGGTATGTGTGATGGTCTCCACACATACTTGCTCATCTAAATACCCAACCCTCTCCCTCGAGTGACGTATTGTTGATCTCATTGCAAGGGAAACATCATCTGATGCGTGTAATACATCATCATGTTGTGCATGGTTAGTGTAACATTAGCAAATATACAAACATTGGTAACAAAAAAAAAGTTAGTTGTGTTTTTGCCCTAACGTTAATTTTGGGCATTACATTCTCTCCTTGGGCCTAGTAGTTGGTTTTTAGGTGTAAAGGCACACTTTATATTGGTAGGAGTTGTGGCCACATAATTTCTATACTCAACACACAAGAGTGATGAGAAGATCAACTAGTACCAAATACATGTTCATATTATGGAATATTTTACAATAAATTAGAGGCCTCTCTAATTTTAAGCTTTGTGGGTTGTATACAATTCATTATACTTCACTTATTTCATCTCAGAGGGTCTTTAGTAATTATGATTCTTCATGTCGTTTCAAAGAAGATTTCCAAGTAAACACCCAAGGTAAAATGAGTATGAAGCAATGTAAATATAGAGAATGCACAAGAGTTTATTCATCCTTGAAAATTCTCCCATGAATGTGTAAGTAGGAAATAAATGAGTATAACAATTTTGCATGCTAAACTTATGTGACCTTTTAAGGAGTTGGAGTTCACTAATTCACTTTGATAAACAAAAATGAAGTTAAATTTAGGAACAATGGTTGTAGAAGCAACTCATAAGGCATATGAAATTGAATTAATGCATGTAACCTAAAATTCATACATCAGTTGAGTATGTAAACTCCTTTGTTTATTAGTATAGAATTCCTATAAGTACCACTAGTTTGTACATAGAATTGAAATCATCAAACAAGGGTAATTTCTTTAAAACTTACAACACTCTAGAGTAATTTTCTTAAAAGAAAACAAGCAACAAAGTTCTTTACAAGGATCACATTAGAAAGTAAGTTGATAATCACCTCAAAATTGAGATTGTAAAATTTCTAACATGATAATACACCAATGAGAAATTCTTTCTCTCCTTCATACCGTAATGACATCATGAAGCCTCATGGGCTCTATCCATACCCTCGAGCAAGGAGACATTTTAACCCCAAAATGATGAATGAAGTCTTCTCAATTTTTACAAAAGGGATAAGGATAGTATAACATGTCAAAATACATGCATATAGGTTCTCCACTTACCATATTCAATAGTGATCCATACAACCATTTCACCACCTTACATGTAGTACCCCTTTGATTTGCTTATGTTTTTTGAAAGTGCTTTTACTTTGATAGACCATGATACTATGTTGTTGTTATTTGATCGCTGACATTGGAGCGATGATGGTTTTTATATTTTGATGAGATGGAACTCTATATGAATGTTTAGTGTTTATGACATGCTTTCTGGTTAGCATAGTTGATTATGAGTTGATATTGATATATGCTCATTTGTAGTTAATTGATGTTTTAAATTCATCAATTTTGATGTGACACTGTACGGGATTGCATCACTCGCTTGTGAGCACCTTGTGATTCCACAATTTTCTCTTCATGGTGTGTTTGATTCATGATATATATATATATATATATATATATACGACATATGCTTTGATTGCAGGATTGCAGGTACATGACATCAGCTCCACCTGGATTCACAGGTTTGAGCATGTCCATTTCCCAATGATATAGTTGATTGGGAGATAGTAATGTGATGTGTGATTTAATTTAAACACCCGATTCTATGAACAAGATGTGTGATTCAGTTTGAACACCCGATTACTATGAACGAGATATGTTGTCCTTTGTAGTATGGTTGATATTTGTTATCGGATTTGTGCACCTTGTCTACCCATGGTTTGTGGATTAGATCCTTGTGTTGTCAGTAGGAGAGTGGCTCTCTATGGGGTCTAGCACACAAAGGGGCGCCAGGGTAACTCACTGAGGGTTTAATCAAGTGATAACTTAAAAAGAATTAATGAATGGGTAACTCTCATAATAATAAAGATAATGAATGTCTCTCTCATGGCTCAAGTGCTTGTTTAGGCTTGAGGTGAGATGAAAAGCATAGTTTGTGTCGGGGTCCAGCGGCCGGTAGAGGCAGCCAGGGTAACCCAGGATGGGGGTCTAGTAGCCTAGGAAGGTTACGCTAGGGTAACCAATAGAAAATTATGTGTGACACTCCTCCTATGACAATAGTTTAATTGTTTAGTTGATGTACTTGATTCTTTTACTCTGGAAGCAATGTAACTGTCATGTTATGTATTGTACTTGTGTAGTCTAGTCTTGAGTTTGTCTGTGTCTAGAGGATTGTTGGTCTTACCTTGGGAGCCCTTTTACTATCTCCTAGCACAGGGGGTGGACCTTCAAGTACCACTTGGTTGGGTGGAACGTGCACCATACACTATTGGGTCCCCATTTCATGTTCGTGATGATGGGATCTTCCAGATTAGAGAGCTCGTGTGTACTAGTTGATATGTTCTATCTCTCTTGTTATTTTGTATCAGTTGGATACCTTGTATATGTACTACTCATTTGTATTCAAGGAGGATTCTTGTAACTTTGTAACTGTAACAATATTGTATGATCTACCTCATTTTGGAAATGAGTCTTGTAAATGTTATATTGAATGAACGAATCTTTAATGTACTTTATTTCTTATGTGATAATTTCAATGTTATTGAATGTATCTTATTTATATCATGAGTAATAATTATAAGTTGTGGTTAGTTTACTTTTGTATATTGGGATTCGAATGTAATGCGTTGTCGCGTATCTTAGGGAATGTATGTATTAAGTGTAGTTCACTTTACATGTTATTATTACACTTTTAAAAAAAAATTGCTACAATTCTGTTGTGTTTGCGTCTTTCTTTAAGGTTACGTGGTGGGGAATTACACATGGTATCAGAGCCCAAGTTTAAACACTGGGTGCTCTGGGATAATGTTGAACCTATTAAGCTGTTAGTTGTGTAGGATTTTAGTTTGTGTACCTTGTCTCATACCTTGTGTATGTGTAGGATCATGCCACCTAGGCGAGGTCGTAATATAGGTCGTGGTTGTGGCCGTGGAGGTGGTCACAAAGGTATTCAATATGATTCACCTCCCCATGTTCCCCATAACTCAGATCATGAGGAACATCAGGCTTCCCAATATGCTCTGGGAGGCGGTGATCAGAATCGGGATCCACGAGGGATCGAGTGTGCTTAGTTGCATCATTTGTTAGAGGAGACTCTTGCTCGCCTTGAGCCAGGGAAAAATAGAGATCAAAATAATATTGGTGAGAGAGAGGTACTAGTACAGCCAGAGGCAGACATAGCCACTCACATGAGAGACCTACTTAGAGCTCATCCGCCCACTTTTGATGGTTTGGGAAATGGATTAGAGGCCAAGACATGGTTGATAGACCTAGATAGGTGTTTTTCTATGCACCCTTATGGTAGCAACACCAAGGCCAGATGTGCGATCATGCATTTGAGAGACTTTGCATCTACCTAGTGGATATTGGAGGAGAAGAAGCTCCATATTGACATTAATTATGTGTCTTGGGATATGTTCTTAGAGAGGTTTAGAGCCAGATTCCTTTTTGACCATTGGCGACAGCGTCATGGAGATGAGTTTCATGCTCTACAACAGATGGCCATGTTGGTGGAACTGTATGAGCATTGATTTTATGAGCTCAAGCAGTTTACTGACATTGGTGATGATGAGGGCATGCTTGTTCAACACTTCATTAGGGGATTAAATGCTGGGATCAATGGTGGTGTACGGGTTTTTGAACCCAAGACCATGGAGACAGCAGTAGAGAAAGCTAGATTGGTGGAGGAGAATTTGACAATGGCATTGGGTGGCCATACTAGAGTGCAGATAGGAAGTGCTTCATCTATAGGACCTACTTCACATAGTGGCCAGGCTTAGAGAGCTGGACCACCTATAACACAACAGGTGCCTGCACAGAGTCGTCAGCAACAACAACACTCTCAATCTCAATATGGTGGTAGTTGGATCCAAAAGAAAAGAGATCAGATTTGGCAACGATCTCAACATGATCGTATTGATCAACTAGCCCAAAGTTCACAATCTATGGTTAACTGGGGCAGTGTTCAGCAATTTGGTACTCCTGGTGATAGAATATTTAGTAGAGGTACAGGATGTTTCGCTTGTGGCCAACAGGGACACAGCGTGAAAGTGTCCCAATAAGGACACATCAGGTTATACTCAAAGGCCAATGGCTTCAGAGCCAACAGTAGAGGATGCAAGTAGATCATACAAAGTGTTTGTCGTGATAGATAATCGCTAGGCCGAGCACCAGGGTGAAGTTGGAGAGGTTTCTAGTGGAGGACATGCATCATTCTTTGGGAACCGTGCACGTCCTTCAACGTCAAGAGTTGTTCCTCAGGGGTCAAGATATTGAGAAGATTAGGGTCTAGTAGGATCTGAGAGATGACACTTCGACTACTTGGGAGGATGCGACTAGGATGAGGGAGCACTATCCCTATTTATTTGCAGGCTTCTAGGAGTAAGCCTGATCCTAGGGGGGAGGATGTAGTACCCCTCTGATTTGCTTATGTTTTCTGACAGTGCTTTTACTTTGATAGACCATGATACTATGTTGTTATTTGATCGCTAACATTGGAGTGATGATGGTTTTTATATTTTGATGAGATGGAACTCTATATGGATGTTTAATGTTTATGACATGCTTTCTGGCTAGCATAGTTGATTATTTGAGTTGATATTGATATATGCTCATATGTAGTTAATTGATGTTTTAACTTCGTCATTTTTGATGTGACACTATATTAGTGAAGGGAACGAGATTACATCACTCGCTTGCGAGCACCCTGTGATTCCACAATTTTCTCTTCATGGTGTGCTTGATTCATGATTTATATATATATGTACAACATATGCTTTGATTGTAGTATTGTAGGTACATGACATCAGATCCACCTGGATTCACAAGTTTGAGCGTGTCCATTGCCCAATGGTACAGTTGATTGGGACATAGTAACGGGATGTATGATTCAGTTTGAACACCCGGTTACTATGAATGGGATGTGTTGTCCTTTACAATATGGTTGATATTTGTTATCGGATTTGTGCACCTTTTCTACCCATGGTTTGTGGATTAGATCCTTATGTTGTCAGTAGGAGAGTGGCTCTCTATGGGGGTTCGACACATAAATGGATGCCAGGGTAATTCAATGAGGGTTTATTCAAGTGATAACTTAAAAAAGAATTAATGAATGGGTAACTCTCATAATAATAAAGATAATGAATGTCTCTCTCATGGCTCAAGCACTTGTTTAGGATTGAGGTGAGATAAGAAGCATAGTTTGTATGGGGGTCCGGCGGCTGGTAGAGGCAGCCAGGGTAACCTAGGATGGGGGTCTGGTAGCCTAGGAAGGTTACACCAGGGTAACCCATAGAAAATTATGTGTGACACTCCTCCTATGAAAACGGTTTAATTGTTCAGTTGATGTACTTGATTCTTTTACTCTGGAAGCAATGTAACCATCATGTTATGTATTGTACTTGTGTAGTCTAGTCTTGAGTTTGTCTATGTCTAGAGGATTGTTGGTTTTTCCTTGGAAGCCTTTTTACTATCTCCTAGCACGGGGGGTGGGCCTTTGGCTACCACTTGGTTGGGTGGAACGTGCACCATACAATGTTGGGTCCCCATTTCATTTTCATGATGACGAGATCTTCCAGATTGGAGAGCTCGGGTGTACCAGTTGATATGTTCTATCTCTCTTGTTCTTTTGTATCAGTTGGATACCTTATATATGTACTACTCCTCATTTGTATTCGAGGAGGATTCTTGTAACTTTGTAACTGTATGATCTACCTCATTTTGGAAATGAGTCTTGTAAATGTTATATTGAATGAATGCAATGTAAGAATGAATCTTTAATGTACTTGATTTCTTATGTGATAATTTTAATGTTATTGAATGTATCTTATTTATATCATGAGTAATAATTATAAGCTATGGTTAGTTTATTTTTGTATATTGGGATTTGTACGTATGCGTTGTCATGTATCTTAGGGAATGTATGTGTTAAGTGTAGTTCACTTTACGTGTTATTATTACACTTTTTTTAAAAAAATTGCTACGCTTCCATTGTGTTTGTGTCTTTCTTTAAGGTTATGTGGCGGGGCATTACATTACAACAAATAAACAAAAGAGAATGGAAGTAAGTAAAAACTTATATTTTTTCTTCAATGATGGGATTCAACTCTTTTATCATCCTTTTCTCTCCAAGCCAACCTCTATTGATCACTATCTCCTAAGAGGGACAACTCCTCTCCTCTCATCTTCTCTCCAAACTCAACAAGAATTCTCCAAAAGGAGAAGTGGGTAACACCCTACTCATTCTCCCTCCACAAAATATATATGAGTTTCAAATTGAAACCCTTGGATGGGGGAGGTGTGGAGTGTACCTCCCTCCATCAATGAGATTATTTTCCTCATTAAAGAGGATAACATGCAGTTGGACACCCCCTCTATTTTTCCACCCCATCCTCACCTCAAAACTCGTCAATCCCCATTATGAGGTCTTTTCAGGAGTTAAATCATGTCCTAGGGGAACTATTGCATGCCCATTTGGTCCCTACCTCTAAGGTATAGATCCTAAGGGGTCTATTTTTTCACCCCAATCAAAAAAATTGACCAACAACTCTCTTTAAAGGCCCATTCAAGGGTCCATCCGAGTTTCAAACTTAGATAAGGGTTCCCAAGACCCAACCCCACTTACACCTCACATGACTCACAATTACACGCCCTCACAAACCATAAATAAATTATCCCTTTAAAATCAACCATTACAACCATAGTCTTAACACATTAACTCTATCTATTTCTAGGCCCAAAAAAAGGTCAAATTTATATCCTCAAGAAGAAGTCATTTGATTTGCTCTCGATAGTTTTCCCTTCTCATATTAACACTTTTACTTTCCTTATTTATCATCTGCAATATATCTAACCATTTAAAAGAAAAACATATAGCAAATTAGAGTTGTATTAATCACATATGAGGTGGGGTCTTACTCTTTGAAGCTATTGCTAGGTTTTATAAAAAATATAAAAGCCTCATAAGGCTAACTAATTATATAAACAATTTTATTATAATAGTAGTTATTTACTTTTTATTGAGTTAATTAAGTGAATACTTTCTATTATAACATTATATTATTCAAGATTATATAAACACTTTTATTAAATATTAGCTATTTTTTTTTCATTGAGTTGATTAAGTGAATACTTTATATTATAACATCATATCATTCAAGAATTTTTTTTCTTAATTTAATTATCTTGATGTGTTTCATAATGTTTCTTTTCATTTATTTATTTTTTCTTAATTCAATTATGTATTAAATATTTGTGTACCAATGGTTAACTCATTCAAATATTATAAAAGGAAAGGTTTTAATGTCTTGTGCCTATGTGCTTTGTCAACTACTCAGTTATCTTTCAACACATAAAAAATATTTTTTAAATGTTTCTATTAATTGTTTTAGACAAATATAAATAATGAATATGCTATTAAAAGATCCGACTTCAACAATTATCTATATTTTGTTTGTTTTAGTAGTAAATTATTATTAATTGCATTTTTGAAGATCAATTATCATAATGACATTCTTAGTGAATGTTACCTATTCATCTTATAAATTTGTAAATGTCAAGATATTCTCATTCATCTGAAATCATAATATATAAAAAATCACAAGTTTCTTTTATTTAAAATGATTATCAAAACAACTAAACTATTCTCAAATTTTATAGTATAAAATTACAAAGGTTTGATTAATGTTCTATATTTTTTCTTCTAAGGTTGCACAGCTAGTACAACCCATATTTGTCAACAAAATATAAAGTTGTTGATAGGTTTTATAAAAAGAAATATAAAAGTGTCGTAAGGCTAATAACAATTATTTATTTTTGTTGACTTAATTAAGTGAATACTTTATATTATAACATTATATTATTCAAAATTATATAAATGGTTTTACTATAACATTAACTATTTTTTTCCATTGACTTGATTAAGTGAATATTTTATATTATAACATCACATCATTCAAGATTGTGTTTTCTTAATTTAATTATCCTGATGTGTTTCATAATGTTTCTTTTTATTTATTTATTTTTCTTAATTCAATTATGTATTAAATATTTGCGTACCAATGGTTAACTCATTCAAAGATTATAAAAAGAAAGGTTTTAATGTCTTGTGCCTATGTTCTTTGTCAACTATTCAGTTATCTTTCAACATATAAAGAATATTTTTTAATATTTTTATTAATTATTTTAGACAATTATAAATAATGAATATGCTATTAAAAGATCTGACTTCAAAAATTATCTACATTTTATTTATTTCAATTTATTATTATTATTATTTGCATTTTTTAAGATCAATTATCATAATGGCATTCTTAGTGAATGTTACTTATTCATCTTATAAATCTTTAAGTTTCAAGACATTGTCATTCATCTATAATCATAATATATAAAAATTACAAGTTTCTTTTATTTAAAATGATTCCTAAAACAACTAAATTACTCTCAAATTTTATAGTATAAAATTACAAAGGCTTAATTAATGTTGAGTTGATTAAGTGAATACTTTATATTATAACATCATGTTTTTGATTAGATAAGTAGGGAAATGGCCCTGATCCCATGGTTACAACCACAACAACAAAAAGGAAAAACAGGGTGCGAAACAACACCACTAGCCAGCATAAAAAACAACATCCAGGGTGGCACACAGGCCATATATCATAACCATAACCATAGAACAACCATAATTAATCAAAAAAATATGGTTACTGCTAGAGTACTTCATGCTACATAGGCCATTAATCAAATCCACCATGTACCAACAAGTCCTAAACCATAACAAAGCTATTATGAAATAGCAGTCTGAAATC
The DNA here is from genome assembly GCA_007258455.2 of Sequoia sempervirens. Classification (NCBI taxonomy): domain Eukaryota; kingdom Viridiplantae; phylum Streptophyta; class Pinopsida; order Cupressales; family Cupressaceae; genus Sequoia; species Sequoia sempervirens. The sequence continues at coordinate 16,155 of VDFB02071600.1, read as the reverse complement.
TAAAAGAAGAAAGACAAAAAAAGGAGAGCATCCATTAAACAACAACAAAAGAGAAAGCCATTACTCGGCTTTTCCCAAAAGGTCCCAATATTCACCAATTAGGGAGATATACTCCCTCTAGTCTAGTCCCTCTAATTCATCTAGCACCTTCAAATCGTCAGACTTCACCAACTTTTTCAACCTCCTGGTAATTTTAGTTTGTCTAGAAACTGCACCAATCATTGCTCTTCACATCAACATGACCAAGGCTTTGTCCATGTCATCCATCTATACCATCATATATGTCAGTCTTCTTTTCATATAATCCATGCTAGAATCATCAACAATATTATCATTTCCAGTATTCCTAGTATCTAGAACAGTCAGAGTATCATTCTTTTGGTCCTCCATTTCAATTTTCTCCTCTTCATCATCTTCATTTTCCTCTTCTGATTCCTCTTCACCCATTTCATAAGTAGTATCCTCAAACTCCATCCCATCAATATATTCATCTATGTGGGCTTCAAATTCTTCAATTTCCAACTCTTCCTCTTCATTCACAAAGATTTTTTATTTTCCTTTCTTATCCTTGGAAGCAACCTTTGCCAAGCGTGCAGATCTACGGCCACCACTACCTTGACCCTGCTTCATTTCTTTCAAGTCCTCATTTTGTGTGCCCTCTTTATCTTCACTGATTGTAATAACTTCATTTTGAGTGTTCAAATCTTTTTTAATCTTCTTAGACTTCGGAAAATCCAGGAGAAGAGGAGAATTTTTTCTCTTCTCTAGAGTCGCTTTCACTAGCTCTGACTCAATGGAACTTTTAACAACAATTTTATGATCCACAGGGGTAGACAGATTCACGAATATAGCAACAAGGGAAGGGATTTTAGCTGGGGTTAACACCATTCTAGCAACAACAATGGGAGGTGGACGCGGATTAGGTTCCTCAGTAGGGTTTGCATCCTCGGGGGGTTCAACATTATCACCATCATTTTAGTTTTGATTATCATTTCTGGCAACAAGAGGGTTTAGTGCAAGAGCATGCTTGTACAAAGAAAGCATCAAACCTTGATGCAGGGGAGGGCTAGCACCTTTCTCTATGTTAATTTGTAGGGGATATAATAAGTAAAAGGGAAAATTAATTATTTTACCATGCCTAATATGATTTAGCAACGGAAAATGATATGAATACACAGACATGTATCTTCTAGTGTAAAATACCTCATAACAAACAAACTCACTAGGTTGTAAGGAGGCGGAAGCTCTAACCTCGTATACCCATTTTGGAAGTGTTTCAGATTCTCCCCATCATGAAGAAACTTTTCCACAAACATCTGATAGTTGACCCCACTCTTCTTTTCCACCTTTATACCTTGATTATGCAATCTTGTAGCTTCCACGATAAACCTTTCCATCACTTCAAACTTGACAACACCAATAGCAACATTTCCCTTCCTCCACGATTTTTTGAATTTGGTAGTAAGGATCTCATTGTAGCCCTTCATAAACTCGAAGAAAGGAAACATGTCCACATTTTCAAACAATCTCCACAAGTCTGCATTTTGTTTGAGCACCTGGCAATTCCGAGGCTCCATGCGCTTCCTCAGCCCACCCATCTTAGCACTCTGAAAGTTTTTTGAATGTTGCAAGCTATTCTTCATAACCACACACCTCTTCGACTCCCTACCAGACTTGTAGAAGACTCTTTTCCTCAAAGTTTCAAAATGAGCCCATAAATCAAGAACCTTTTTTTAGGGGAAGCCAAAGACACAATTCCCGAAGCCACGATCTCATAATTATTTTTACAAATAATTAAAGTCTAATTCTTACCTTGCAAATCTTCACAATTACGGGAGGACTTGACATTAGTCATATCAACACATTTGGATTTGATGTCCCTCCACAACTTGATAATATCCATATGAGCCTTGATCATCTCGGGAAGGAGATAATGATTATTTTTACCTCCAAAGAAGATCAACAAGCTCGAGACCGTACCACATAACTCATCATTAATCTACATACCATTAAAATCACAAGATCTCCAATGCATCCCCTGCCACTTCCAACCCTCAACTTTGTAAGTTGTAATCATTTAAAAAAAAAAAATTTAGAATCATGTCCCTTAAAGACCTCAGCAAATTATTTAACCCAATGAGTCCACCCATACACCTCAATGCCTCGTTGGCAGTACAATCAACAAACTTATTCCCTTCTCTATACACATGTTGCACCTGCTATTAGTAAATAACTCTTAAGGTACAAAAACTTATCAATTTTTTAACTCCCAGGGTGTAGTACCCCTCCATTTATGCTTATGTTTTATGTTTGCATGTTTTCACACTGTTTGACTTTGGTACTTTGGTTTGGATATTTTGATCGCTGATTTTGAGCGACAGTGGATTCACTTTGTGATATGATGATACATTGTATGGTGATAATTGATTTCTGACATGCTTTCTGATAGCGTAGATATTTCCTTTAGATATTATTGCTATATATATGTTTATGATGGACTAACTGTTATTTAATTTTTTAGTCTGATGTGACGTGTATTGGTGTGGAGAATGGAGTTACATCACTCGCTTACGAGTGCCCTGTGATTTCCGTGATTTTCTCCGCACGGTGTGTTTGTACAATGGATTATATATATATATATATGCATGTTATTTGTTGATTGCAGGGTTGCAGGTACATGACACCGACTCCACCTGGTTACTCAAGTTTGAGTGTGTCAAGACTCAACGGAAATGTTGATTGGGAGGTAGTAACATGGTTTATCCTAGTCTAGTATTAAACCCAGTCACAGTACATCGTCAGTTTTAGTTTGGAGTTTTTGGTTGTCTTGTTTGTCCCTGATTGGATCAATTGCTTGAAAGGAAAATTTTGTCAATTTAATAATAGTTTATTATTCTTTAATTTACTGTTGATTTAAATTAATTTTAAATGTTGGAAATAAAGTTTTACATTTTATTTAATTAATTAATTAGTTTGTTTGGTTAAGTAATTTAATCATTGAGATTAAATTCATTTAATTAAATAAATTAATTAATTAAATTAAAATTGCTTTATTATGTGGAAATGGTATTTTAGTTGATAAATAAATTAAATAAAGAAAAGGGAAATTTGTATTTTTGAAAATTAAAATTTTAAATTATTTAAAAAAAGCATGCAAATCTTGAAAAAGAGGAAAGAAAGAATTACCCGTAAGTGGTTGGAAGATATTTTCTTCTCGACATGTGTGCCAGTGAATTCATTGCTTTTTGGTTGAAGATTTTCTCGGATGTTATCTGGGATTTGGGGAAATAGAAGATTACCTTTTTCTTCACGGAGATTGAAAGAATAGGGAGCTGTTAAAATTGCTTTCAAAGAATTTTATGATTTCCCTTTTTGTATTGTTGTATATTTCTGGAAGATCTCTTTGGTTTGGTGTTAGTATCTTTTGGATTTGGTGTTTTGGAGAAGCTTTGGAGGATTGCACTCTACAGGAAAAAGTTTCTCCCTTCAACAACTAAGTTCTTCAAACCACAGGAGAATAGGTATTTTTCTCAGTATTTAATTTTGTTTTCTTTAAAAAAAATTGTTTGAAGAAATATTTGTATTGTGAATTTTGTATTTCTTCTCGTAGACCTTTTTTTGTAAAATAATTCTGTAGAAATTTAATTTTCTTTCTTGAAAATTGTGAAAACATAGTATCATAGAGGAATCTATGAGTAACACAAAGATTTGTTAAAACAGTAGAAAATTTTAGAGAGGAAAAGAATTAACAAATCTTGGAAGGATTTTTATGTTTTATCATTTGTTAAATCTGGTAAAAAAATATGGGGGTTTTGATATATATATAAAAAAAAAACTGTAGATGAAACTATTATATTAAGAGTAAATTGTACAAAATTTATTTGTTCTCCCTGTTCCTGTAGAAAGTTTTACCAGAAAATTTTTCCTGTATATGATAATCATGTTTGATATTTTTATATATATAAATATATAAATATATATTTATATATAGGGTTATGAAATTTTATTATATAATGAATATTTAATTGAAATCGCCGTACCGGTGAAACGGGGGTTTTGAATTTTTGTTGAGAATGAATTAAACCTAGAAAATGCAGTATTAAAACTTAAATTTTTGTTTTTGTATTTTAATTTTTTTATTTAAAATAAATGGTTGTTAAGGGGGTCGCGAGGCTACCCCACAGCCACCCCCATATGGGGCGACGGCTGTGGAGGCAGCCAACGCTGCCCTCACAAGCAGCGCGCGACTGTCACACAGCCGCCTCTCCATACGGGGAGGGTTGCGCATAAAACCGTGGGTTGTATGATACACAGCCGAATAATGTTTAAAACTTTTGTTATTTTTTTTAATGGAATACGGAAATTTCGAAGTATAAATTTATTCGAATATGATTTTTGAATTAGGGTCTTTTGTTATTAATAATATTTATATATATATATGTGTGTGTATATATATAAATATATTTGTAATGAGATTAACTAGTTTTTTTTTAAACATTATAAATGAAAGAGAAAATTTAGTTTTTATTTTTATATGAAATTGAGGAAGTTAAAAAAAATATTAGAATAAATTGATTTAATTTTCTTTATTGTATGGGAAAAGAATTACAATCAAGTTGTTATAATTTCTTGTTAATTCTTATTAAATGACTAGATTTAGTAAATCCGAATAGTAGATGTTAGATTTCCTGATTTGCTTTAAATTTGTGTTTCCTTTTCATTGGGCAAATTGGGTATGTTTTAGATGTACAAGTCTTCCAGACAAGTCGTATAACATGGGAGTTGTGATTGTTTAAGTAGAATTCTTGTGTTGACTAAGGTTGTGTACATGATTTTTGTATGGTGTTTAGACACCCGATTTTTTGAACATAGACTTGATGTTCGTTATGAAAAGTGTAGAATTATATGTTGTTTGTTTGTACACCTTGTTTACCTTAGTCAAAGAAACTTAGATTCCTTTGTTATGTTTAGGGGAGTGGCTCTATGTGAGGGCCGACACACAAAGTGGTGCCAGGGTAACTTACAAAGAGTTAGTAAGTCAGTGAAAACTAAACAACACAGTAGTTAGATTAAAATCTTTAATAAGATTATTATGCCTCGCTTATAGACTCTGGAGCTAGTTCAGTCTTGAGTATAAGATGAGAAGGCCTGGAATGGAAAATCGATATCTTGTTACCTTAAAAGATATTTGATTCCGCAATAGTTTGCAAATGGGGCCGAGTTTCGTAAGAGGTTACCAGGGTAACCATGTTGGGGGCCGGAACCTAGGAAGAAACACCAGGGTAACCTTTGCAACATTGTGATGACACTCCACCTAAAATAACAGTTTACCTTATGTATTTAGCACATTTGATTGTCTTAATTTTGGAAGCAATGTAACCATTAGTTAGTTATGTACTTGTGTCTAGGGTGAATAGGTTATGTCTAGGTAACCATATTACTATCTCCTAGCACGGGGGGTGGACCTACGGGTACCACATGGTTGGGTGGAATGTGCACCTTACTCCGTTGGGTCCCCAATTTATGATCATGGCAGCGAGAGCTTAATGGATGGAGAGCTCGTACTTGGATATATATGTACTTTCTTTATTGCAATATTGTTAATCTTGTATCTGAAACATCCCTCAATTGTTTATGAGGTGAACATTTGTAAAATGTAATTGTAACTATTATTGATCTACCTCATCCGATGAATGAGTATTGTAATATTATTTCAAATGCAATGTAAGAATCATATTTTTTCTTTATACTTTCATGAATGGAATTCAAACGTTGTGCAATGTTTACTTTTAAGTTTATGTTAATTAAATATGTGCAATGCTAAATACTAAAGTCGTCTATGGAACCTCAAGTAGTGTGACGTCACGTAACTTAGTGAATGTATGCAACTAATTAAGTTAATATTATTACTTTAAAAAAAAATTATTTCACTTTTATAGACAATTGCAACATTCCTTAGGTTATAAGATGGGGCATTGCACAGGGGGCATAGCCACTCCATTCAATATATGCACTATTAACTTAGAATCTTCTTCCAAAATTACATTTTTAAAGCCATACTCCTTAAGAGTCTTTAAGCCCCATAAAACAACCATTGCCTTAGCTTTGTTATTTGAACAAACACCCAAGTTAACACCATAGCTCACAATGCAATCACCTTTGTGGTTTCTGAGCAATCCCCTTGCCCTAGCTATACCCAGGTTGCCTTTAGAGCACCCATCAAAATTACACTTAATCCAATCTCTTTGAGGAGGATCCCACACTGTTGAATTTTTGGTTAAAATATTGGTCCAATTTAGGTTAGTAAGATCCTTCTTTATACCCAAGCTCTGCTTTATTCTCATCTCTTTATAATTCGGCCAAACTTTGGAGAAACTGTATCTTCTGACCTCCATATTTTCCTTAACCTGTGCTTTTATTATCATACAAACCTCATAGCTACTTCTCTCAACTTCCCTGAAGATCTTGTTATTCCTTTCCTTCCATATTCCCCAAGTAACGAAGGGGGGAACTTGGTTCCAAAGATCAACAATAACTTTATGGGAAAAGGGGAAATTTGACCAGCTTTCTATAAAAGACTTCATAATGTGAGGAAACACCCAATCAGTAAACAACAATAGAAGGAAGAAGGACCAAACCTCTCTAGAGAATTGGTAGTGAAAGAAGATATGAATTATAGACTCTTCATCCTGCTTGTAAAGAGAGCATCTGTTAACCAACTGGAACCCTCTTCTGACCAGGTTGTCAATAGTAAGAATTTTTCCATGTGAGGTAGCCCACCACAAACAGTTAATTTTAGGAACCATGTTCTTTAGCCACACTTTTTCCCAATGGTGATCTCTGTTGTCTAACAAGGGCTTTACCAATTCCTAATAAGCATGTTTTACAGAGAAACATCCTAAAGAGCTCCCCTTCCATACCCATTCATCTTCCCTTTCAAGAAAAAACCACTTCGCCTCCCCTATTATATTGTGAAGCCTTAGCAAGGTTGGATCCCAATTAATCTGCCTCTGACCTCTTAAATTAGCCCTCCTTAATAGTATATTGAACTCCTTCCATTTAGGTTCATCCATCTCCCAATTGACATAGTCCAACACCTTTTTGCCACTTATCCTGGTTAAGCTTTGTTTGAGGGGATTCAAGAAATCAGTTGAAGATAGAGTAGAAGTATCAATCCATGGGTCCTTCCAAAAATAAATGTTCTTACCATTTCCAATTCTCTTTCTAACCCCCAATTTTAGCACATTTTTAATTTTAACAAGGTGATTCCATAAGACAGAATCACTAGGCAGGTCATTCATAGAGAGAAAATAGCTAGGGTTCATGTTCTTCAAGTACTTGGCTTGGAAAATCTTCACCCAGTCCTTAGACCCTTCTAGAAAGTTGCATCCCACTTTAGTAGTTAGGGATTTATTAAGCAATTTGATTCTCCTTATCCCCAATCCACCAACACTTTTAGGAGTGCAAACTTTCTTCCAACTAACCAGAGACGGTTTGTTTTTTTCTTTAGTTCCAGACCACATAAATCTTCTTTGAATTTGTTCTATTTTTTCCCCTATGAAGGTTGGAATTTTGAAGAGAGACAAGTACTAAATAGGAATATTTTTTAAGGAGGATTTTAACAGTTGGATCTTCCTGGCTAAGCTAAGAAGTTTCCCCTTCCACCCTACCAACTTTTTTGAACTCTCTCAATCAGCTGATTCCAAACATTATTTTCCAACTTTCTAGAAATCAGAGGTAACCCAAGGTAGGATGCAGGTAGGAAAACTTCCTAACATCCCAATATCTTCAACACTCTTTCCATCACTATTTGGTCAGTATTAAAGAAGTATATCTTACTTTTTTATAGCTGATAAACTGGCCTGAAACAACAACATAGTCATTTAGAGCTTGTTTCCATAGCCCAACTTCCCCCATCGAGACTTCCCCAAACAAGAGTGTGTCATCAAAAATTGTTGGTGGGAGTTAGGTGAAGGAGACTAAGCAACTTTAACACCTTTTAGGGCTTTAGAGTCCACCAAATTTTGAATATTCCTTCCTAGAACCTCAACAACTATAATGAAAAGATAGGGTGAAAGGGGCTCACCTTGCCTAAGGCCATGGCCACAAGAAAAATAGCCTTGGGGGGCACCATTAACTAGAAAAAAGCACATAAGGGAGGTTACATAGGAAAAGATCAGCTTAAGGAATCTTCCTTCTATCCCAAACTTCCTAAGAACAACAAAGAGAAACGACTAGGATACTCTATCATAGGCCTTAGATATATCAATTTTGAAGGCCATCCCAAGATTTTTACTGTGGACCATAGAGTGGAGAATTTCATGTGCAGAGATGACAACATCAAGAATGTTTCTACCTTGGAAAAAACCTTTTTGGTGTGGGGCAATCATTTTTCTTAACACCGATTTGAGTCTAAGCAAAATAATTTTAGAGTAGATTTTATAGATTGTATTGCAGAGGCTAATAGGTCTATAATATTTAATTGTAGAGGCATCAAAAATTTTAGGAATAAGGGAAATAAAGGTGGAATTTAGTTGGTTTAGGAGCCTGCCCAACTTGAAGAAATCTCTAGTAGCATTAAAGAGGTCATTTTTTACAATATCCCAGTAGGTCTAGAAAGAAGCAGGAGGAAACCCATCCGAGCCAGGGGCTTTAAAAGCACCAAAAGAGAACACAACCTATTTAACTTCTTCCATAGAAACAACATTAGTCATATTCTTTAAGTCAAGATCAGAAATAACTCTAGGGATCACCTCAAGAAAGTCATCATGTACCTAATTTGTATTGCCTGGGGCATTGTGGTGAGAGGAGAAGAAGTTAACAACTTCCCCAACAATTTTTTTTTCAGTGGAGACCATGGTACCATCCTCTTTCATAAGCGATCTAATCTTGTTCCCATTTCTTGGTTTCAAGGTAGATCGATGGAATAATTTGGTATTTTGATCCCCTTTAGTTAGCCATTGAACACGAGAATTTTGTTTCCAAAAGAATTCTTCTTTTTTGTTTATCTTAAACCATTGAGATCCGAGGTCTCTTTCTCAGCACATACCTCCTCATCCACAAGACCAACCTCCATATTATCCTAAACTTCCTTTAAGTTGTTTCCCAGGGAATTATTTATCTCAAAGATATTACCAAAGGTCGCCTTATTCCACCCTTTCACTCTCTACTTGATTCTACTAAGCTTCTCCACCAGGAAAAACATAGGGGTGCCACTTATAGGTTCCTCCCACCAAATTTTAAAAAGAGCAATAAAATATGGGTGAAGGCTCCACATTATTTCAAATTTGAAAGGGAAAGGTCCCCTGTTGTGATCAACATTTATTTTAAGCACAAGAGCATTATGATTAGAGACAGACCTTGGGAGAGTAGAAAGAGAGATGTATTGGGAGATATTCCAATTAGCAGAGATCATAAACCTATCTAACTTGACTTGGATCAAATTGTTTACATTCCTTCTATTAGACCAAGTAAACTTAGAGCTTTGAAGAGGGATATCAATAAGGCCAATTGAGTTTAGGAATTCAGCCAACTCCATCATGCTATCAGAATAGTCATCCTGCCCCCCTGAATTTTCTGAAGGTAGAAGGGGGGAATTGAAATCCCCTCCCAACATCCAATGATTATCCTTTATGTTTTTAATAACATCATTTAAATGCTCCCAAAGTAGCAACCTATCCCTGCTCAAGTTGGGAGCATATATATTTATTAAATTCTATTTCTCCTGGGAAGCTAGATCTTCCAGGGAAACCATCAAACTATTCCTACTAACAGAGCACAAGGTTCCTTTTAATTTTGAGGGATTTCAAAGGGTAGTAATACCTACAAAATCCCCTTCAACCTCACTAGAAAAATAATTTTCACGAGGCCAGATACTCAAAATTTCCTTATTAAAGGTCTCCTTCTTCATCTTGGTTTCTTGGAGGAGAAGAACATCCACTTTATTTTCTAGGATATAGGTTTTAACCAAAAATTGTTTATACGGTCTATTTAGGCCCCTTATATTCCAAGAGAGATACTTCATAGAGAAAAAAAAAGGGGACAATAACACCAAAACCCCATAAAGGAACAACCACCTAGGCTCCTTCGTTTTGGACTTCCATCCTGTGATTGAATCCAAGGTTCTTTGTTTCCTAGCAGCCATATCCCTAACAGTGTCTTTCATTCTGGAATCCTTTTGGGATGGTCTACCAACCTTATTTCCCCCCCAACATACAAGTTCTTTTTATTTTTTGATTTAATTGGGGCTTGTGACCAGCCATCCTCATCTTCTTTATCATTGGGCTGAGGAGAAAATATCAACAAGGCCAGAGAGTCATCCAAGTTAGTTGTCTCCTTTTGGGACAAAAAAGACATTTCCTCTAAGGACAAGTTGGTTTCAAAATGCACTAGTTCCCCTTCTTCCAAATCAACACCCACTTCAAATTCAAGAACCTCCCCCAAGGACAACTGCAAATTGGCCACCATAAGAGGGACCTCCTTAGATTCGTCCCCAATTTCCATAATCACTTCTTTCCCCATAGTCAACATCTATTTTATCGAGAAGCTAGGAGCTAGGAAGCTGGTGATAGGGGTAGTAGCTTTGAGGTTCAAGCTAACCAGGTCATTAAAAATAGCAAGAGGTTCAACTAGAACAGCCTTCAAGCCAGAGATTGGGGTTTCCTTCCCTTGGAGGACAATAATCATAGGGACAACAAAATTTTCAGAAGGTTCAGCAACAGAAGCAACCACATGGGACTTGGGTAACTACTTAGAGAGATAATTCTCAGTAACATAGGGTCCTTCAACAAGTTTTTTCTCACATGAGTCAATGAGATGACCAAAATTCTTACATAGCTGGCAAAAATGGCAGGCATTTTCATATTCCAGAGGTTGGGTCTAGTTGCCAATTTTTTACTTAAGGAGGATAGAAGTTGGTAGGACCGTATTAACAACCACATTTACACAAATACGAGCATAGACTAGTCTAGACTTCTCCTGAGTAATCTTATCAATGGCCAGAAGAATACCAAAAGAGTTAGCTATTCCTTTCAAGATACCCGTCTCCCAAAACTTGAGGGGTAACCCCGGTAGGCGAACCCAAGTTGGAGTCGTGGCACCCAGGTCAGCCGAAGGATCAAATCCTGATTTCCATTTGCAAAGGGAAAGAAAGTTCTTAAACCCAGAGTCAAAGGCCAGGGGCCACCAATTAAAACCTTAAGAATATCTTCATAAACAACAAAGGAGAAAAGGAAGATACCTCTTGGCATAGCGTTTATAGTGACACTACCTTTAATATTGCAAGTAGAGGTAGCCCATTGACATACCAATTCAATATTCGGCTGTTAGGACAAAAACTTACCAACCAACGTTAGTTTAAGGCTATCCATAGCCTTCAACATCAGAACTTCAGGGACATCAACTTCCTAGCTCGTCACAGAGTAGGAAGCAGACTCCAACGACCTTTTACCTGAAGTTGGTAAGTCAGTACCCACTAGTTTTTCCACATAGGAAACTGGTTCTTCCACAGAGAAGAAAGAGTCAAGATTGAGAGGAGGGGATAAGGGTGACTATCTAGAAATACCCTCAGTCCTTCTCCTAGGGGAAAGGAAAGAGGTATGAGGAGGAGAAGTCACATGGGGAACAACAAAGCTGGTCGTTGCCATCGTAGAAACAATACCAGACAAAGAGACAACAACCTTGGAATGGGGAGCCTTCCCAGGCCCCCCTCTTGACTCTCCCATGAAATAGTCAAATTAGAGCAGGGACAGGAAATTCGAAAAACATCCAGAGCTGGAAAAGTTGCAAAGAAGAGCCGAAGATTTCTTAGCTATATCTTAGCTATAACATCATGTTATTCAAGAATATATAAACAATTTTATTATAACATTAGTTTTTTTTTTTTCATTGAGTTGATTAAGTGAATACTTTATATTATAATATCACATCATTCAAGATTGTTTTTTTCTTAATTTAATTATCTTGATGTGTTTGATAATGTTTCTTTTTATTTGTTTATATTTTCTAAATTCAATTACATATTAAATAAGTTTGTACCAGTGGTTAACTCATTCAAAGATTATCAAAAAAAGTTTTAATGTCTTGTGCCTATGTGCTTTGTCAATTCAACATATAAATAATATTTTTTAAATGTTTCTATTAATTATTTTAGATAAACATAAATAATGAATATGCTATTAAAAGATACAACTTCAACAATTATCTATATTTTATTTGTTTCAATATTATTATTATTTGCATTTTTGAAGATCAATTATCATAATGACATTCTTAGTGAATGTTACTTATTCATCTTATAAATCTATAAGTGTCAAGACATTCTCATTCATCTAAAATCATAATATATAAAAATCACAAGTTTCTTTTATTTAAAATGATTCCCAAAAAAAGTAAATTACTTTCAATTTTTATAGAATAAAATTACAAAGGCTTCATTAATGTTTTGTATTTTTCTTCTCAAGTTGTGTACAACCCATGTTTGTCAATGGAATTTGAAGTTGTTGCTAGGTTTTATAAAAGTATAAAATCCTCACAAGGATAACTGATTATATAAATAGTTTTATTATAGTTCAATAGTTATTTACTTGTTGTTTAGTTGATTAAGTGAATACTTTATAGTATAACATTATATTATTCAAGATTATATAAACAGTTTTATTATAACATTAGCTATGTTTTTTCCATTGAGTTGATTAAGTGATTATCTTATTCATGATTTTTTTCCCTTAATTTAATTATCTTGATGTGTTTCATAATATTTCTTTCTATTTTTTAAATTTTTTTCTTAATTCAATTATGTATTAAAAATTTGTGTACCAATGGTTAACTCATTCAAAGATTATAAAAAGAAAGGTTTTAATGTCTTGTGCCTACATTCTTTTGTCAAATTTTCAATTATCTTTCAACATATAAAGAATATTTTTTAAATATTTTTATTAATTGTTTTAGACAAACATAAATAATGAATATGCTATTAAAAGATCTGACTTCAATAATTATCTATATTTTATTATTTTAATATTATTATTATTTGCATTTTTGAAGAAGAATTATCATAATGATATTCTTAGTGAATATTACTTATTCGTCTTATAAATTTGTAAGTGTCAAGGCCCATTCTCATTCATCTAAAATCATAATATATAAAAATCACAAGCTTTTTTATTTAAAATGATTCTCAAAACAACTAAATTACTCTCAAATTTTGTAGTATAAATTTATAAAGGCTTCATTAATGTTTTGTATTTTTTTCTTCTCAAGTTACACAACTAGTACAACCCATGTTTTTCAACTTCAATATTTTTGTCAACCATGTGCTCAACTGACCCACCTTATTTTAGACTACAAGTCCACAGTTAGTCACAACCCCAACCCTTGTGAACCTTCGAAGGAGGTCCCCACTAACTGCTACCCCTTTGAATTAGATATCCTTAAGATCATTGAGTCACTAGCTAAGGCTAGGCTTGCTAACCTTGTGATCTCAACGGATTTTCCTAACGATTTGGTCTCGGTTGACTCTGTTTTGGAGCTCAATGGTTCCTCTCCCAATAGTGTTTTAGTGTGTAAGTCCCCATTACTTGACTCGGGAGTGTCGTTGGGGACTGGGGTTACTATGGAGAAGCATTTTCCCCTAAGCTTATGGAAGTCAAGGAAGGCAATATTTGTGATGAAGGAGTAAAGAAGGAAACTCTTGGTCTTGGATAGAATGAGACGGTCGTTGTGCCTCAAGCTCAAACTATGGAAGAAGAGTTTTGGAGAACTCCTAAGAAGAAGGGTAAACAAAAGAAAGCAGATGCGAGAGGTGAATCCAAACCTGGTAGACCCAATCAATGACAAAACAAGAATAGAGAGACAACAAAAGAAATTGTGATAGGTAAACAGAGGACATTGAAAGTGTCCTTAAAGAAAGCTTCTAAATGAAAGTCATTTCATGGAACATGAGAGGGTTAAATAGCCCCCACAAGTAGTTTTCCTTGAAGAATTATGTGCTAGAACACAAGATTGATGTTTTTCTTTTAAAATAAACCAAGATGAAGAAAACTAATTTTGAACCCATAGCTAGGTATATTTGGTTGAACGCCCTCTTTGCTTGTAGTGATATGGATGGGGCTTCAAGAGGGCTATCTGTGATGTGGAATCCCATTAGGATTTATGGTTTTGAATTATTCTAATGCAAGAATAGTGTGAGTGTCAAGTTCTCCAATGTTGGGGGTTCTTGGGTTTTTATAAACATTTATGTCCCCAATATTAGGAATGTGAGGAAAACCCTCTGGCAAGAATAATCTAATTGGATTTTGGCTAATAGGGGAGCCCGATGGTTGGTGGCTAGTGATTTTAACTCCCCCCTTTACCCCTTAGAGAAGTTTGGAGGTATGATTGATTACTCTAACAACATGTCTGATTTGGTTGAATTATTGAATTATACCGTCCTAGTGGATATTGAATTACAAGGCCAATCTTATACTTGGTCTAATAGATGCCTTGGGGGGCTGGTTTGATTCAAGTCTATCTTGATAGATTTTTTTTTCTCCCAATTGGACTACCTTACTTAATACTAATTTTTTGTCTCTACCTTAGACTATTTTAGACCACAATCCTCTGTTGTTGATCCTAAATGAACACACTGATGTGGGTTTGTTCCCATTATATTTTGATATTATGTGGAACTCTCAAACGGATTTCAGGAATAAGATTACTACTTGGTGGAATTTCCTTGTGCATGGTTCCCCTATGTTCAGGATATTCCATAAGCTCAAACACATCAAAAATATGGTCAAAGGGTGGAACAAGTGGGTGTTTGGGGATGTGTTTCATCAAAAAAAAATTGGCTGACAAGCTCTATGAGATGCAAAAGAGGATGGAGGAAGGAGATATTTTTATTCATACTTGTCAATAGGAGAGGGTTGAGCACATGGAATGGGAGAAAATTTTGAAGAAAGAAGAAGTATTCTGGAAACAAAAATCCAAAATTCAATGGATGACCAAGGGGGACTGGAATACACCTTTCTTCCATGTTTCGGCCCTTAATCATAAGAAAAGAAATCAGATAACAAAAATGAAAAATGAGTCAGGGGATGTTATTTCTACTCCCATTCAAATTGGTCATTTGGTTGTTAGTCACTTCCAAAGGGCTTTGTCAAATCCTGTTGAGGCTCCCAATCTAGCGTGGGATGATATGTAGTTGGAACCCCACTACTAGATTTGACACCATTTTTCGATGGGAGTTCGTCGGTTGTTCGACAAATCTTTGTCAGAAGAGCGACGCAATGGCGAAAATATTTCCGTCGCTATTTTTTCGTCGAAAGGCCGACGACAAATTAAACGTTGAAATAATGGCGAAGAATCGTCGGTTGACGACATCATGAAATACCTCATGATTTCGTCGGAATATCGACGAAAACTTTGTTTATCTACCGATGAATTACACTAGAATTTCATCACAGGTTCGACGAAATGGGCAATCAGTAGCGTCGAAACAACAGAAGACGTTCGTCGAAATTGCGACGAAATACTAAAGTAGTAGCGTCGAAACAACACCAAAAGTTCGTCGAATGTACGATGAAATAGGCAAGTAGTAGCGTCGAAACAACACCAAGAGTTCGTCGACTTTGCAATGAAATTAGCAAGGAGTAGCGTCGGAAGAACACTAAAAGTGCGTCGAAAGGGCGATGCAATGGGTAGGGAGTAGCGTGGTAGCAACGCCGAAAGATCGTTGGAAGGGCGACGAAATGGGCAGGGAGTTACGATGAAATCGTCGTCGCAGCTATAGCAACTTCGTCGAGCCTTTCTGTTGATTCGTCGTTGGTTGTCGTCGAAATTGCGATGAAGAAGCAATTTTTAAAAAAAAAAAATAATTTGTGAAAATGTACCATTGCGGAGACTGACGACTGATCATACATACAGACTGCATATTGGTTTGATGCTTCAAACGATGCATTTCTTATATTGAAAGTGCATTACCTTATTGAGCTTCTCTTTGTTTTGAGTATAGTTTACTATTCTCTACTTAACAAGGCCAACCACGTGACGGTGGAAGCTCATTTGGCCCCCCCCCCCCCCTCACATCACTCTCAATTCCCTATACCCAATCATATAACATTAATCATTTATTCATCCATTAATAACATATAACATTCATTCATTCATCCATTAATA
>VDFB02071599.1:0-20968 GCA_007258455.2 Sequoia sempervirens | reverse complement strand
CAATATCACCATACGTAACGGCATTGTCTTCGCTCCCTGGAATAGTTGTGTTCTTGGCAGGGGCTCCGATCTTAACCTCTGATTGCTTGGCAAGTTTCCAATAACGCCCGTAAATGGGCATTCCCATCACCACTTTTTCCCTGGGCAAGCCGGCGTCGAGCCAGGACTGCACTCCATAGCTGGCATTGAGCTCAGGGGATTGAGGATCAAACAGGGCAGCGTGAACACCAGTCTTATTGGGTTCCCAACTGCCGTGGAAATCGTATGTCATTACGTTCACCCAGTCCAGATTTTCCGTAATAAACTGGATTGGGTATTTCCTCTTATCTTCCCACAGAAACTTGGAGGAGTAATAGACGGCGGCTGTAAGAAGTAAAGGGGCTTTTCCAGTCTGGCGGGCCTCGTTTTCAATGGCAGCCTTCCACTCGTGAAGGAGAAGCCCAAAATTGAGCATGTCAGTGGATGAATGAGGATGTTCCCAGTCGAGATCCAAGCCATGAAATGAGTATTGTCTGGCCAGAGCTATGCTTGATTGAATGAAGGCGCTCCTTGAAGATGCACTGCCTGCCATTTTTGCAAAGTGCTCCTTGGGCGAACTTGCTCCCCCAATGGAAATCAAAGTTTTCACTGATGGATTTCTTCTCTGCACTGCAGACGTGAATTCTGAGATGCTTTTTTGCTTGTTTTGCCAATCCTCGATCAAGATGAGGTTGAAGGTGTGGGCGTCAAGATCTGCGAAGGCATAGAAGAGATGGGTGTATAGAGAAGAATCCACGCTTGAGGGAGGTAATTGAGGGTACCTGTAAGCAGGCCAGTAGCCGGCCTTAACCATGGAAGCCATTGCTGTTACCTCTTATTAGTGAAATTCAAATTTTGAAAGTATGCAAGATGATGAGCATGAAGGAGAGCTTGGCAATTAAATATAGAGGCCTCAATTTAGAAAAATAAATTGAACCGACCCGGTCAAGCAACTTTGGACGGCTTCAGTGCCGGCTGTTCAAAAACGAACGTTGAGATTCGATCCTACGACCTTATTCGGATAGCTCAACAATATCATTAATGAACTTCGTATGATTCAATAACTTTTCAACTTATACGCTGGCATTAAATATTTGGATTGATAGTTTACCGCATACCCGCTTTTTTAAGTGTTTCTTAAATAAGTTTTTCTTGCAACTGCAAGCAGGTAAATATTATTCGCAGAGGCTTATGCTTAAATCTAAGCATGAGTGTACTTCAGTCCAATTCGTAGTTGGTCATCTCAAAAAAAGAGATAAAAGTTCTTCCAACTTTTAATGTATAAAGATAAGAATTAGTTACGAAGTAAAAGATATGAATATGATAAGGATCATAATATGAATTATATGGTATAAAGATAAGAATTGTTATAAATATAAAAGTGGAAGAATGAAAAGTATCATAAATATATATATATATAAATTTGTAAGAGATAAGCATGATAAAGATCATAAATATATAAATATATATGTATAAGATAAATATATAAGACAATATATGATATCATAGGACATGAACATGATAATTAAATAGAAACATGTAAACTATCATAAACATGATAAAGATCATTAACATACAAGTATATATGCATAAGATAAATATATAAGCATGATAAAGATCATAAACATATAAGTATATATGCATAAGATAAATATATAAGACAATATATGATATCATAAGACATGAACATGATAATTAAATAGAAACTTGTAAACTATCATAAACATATAATAAAAATAAAAATAAATTGTTTGGTTGGGTGAACCTCGGTGTGGTTTCTTCTTGCAACCCTTCTCTTGAGTCTCAATGTCCACCCACCAAGTTAGACTCTACTAAGGAAAATAGGAAGATGATTGAAATTGAGAGGCTTTCTTGGGACCTCTTACTCTCCTATATTTTTCTTGGATCTTCAAATTGGGAATTTTGTCCAAGAACAAGAAACAAAGGATAAGGCTATTAGTTGGACTTAGAGTTCTATAAAAATATTTGAATTTAAATCACCTTGAGGAGTTGGATCTACAATTCGTATTTGGGTTGTTTGCCAAGTTTGTTATTCCCATATTGATGGAGTGCTTCACAATGCTTGTTCCATGATGTATTGGTATTTTTATCTTCTATTCTTTGCACAAGGGTGGGGCCCTTTCAAAATCCCTTTCTCTAATTCATAGCTCTAATCAAAAGTATTTACTCACAATATTAAAAAAATATGAGAATCATTCTAAGGATCATAATAAGATAAGCATTCAATAAATAATGCATGTAGATAATATCATAAGAGATAGATATTGAAACCAAATTCGATCATCATCCTATCTCTACACATAGTCATTCAAGGAATTCAGATGGATTGGATGAGGGCCCCATAAGCCTCACCATTTCATCTAGTTGCTTGAGCAATTGAGCACAAATAAACAGGGAATTTAAAATATAAATAAAAATGTGGTTTTGATCATTTAAAATGGCATGACTCTAATAAGTTTATTATAGACTCTTTATAAAGGGTTGTTATCATATAAAAGTAAATCTAATAATTGAGAGTCCAATCTACCTACAAGTAGCTACAAATTTCAAATTTTGTGGATGTAGATGCTTTACAATGTTCAAATGGGTGGACCAAACATAGAACAACACCATTAAAATCATGGACTAGAGATAAACCTAATATCTATAAATTTTATTTGGTCAAACAATATCAATCTCGATTCAAATATAATATTTTTCTCACTAGTATGATGTGCCTACAATACTAGCAACAACAAAAATATCATATATATGTATTTATCTTATATACAAATACACACATTTATATATTTACAGTTCAAACCTAAGCCAAATCAATCCTTCCCTTTAATATCATAAGTTAATGTTTATAACAAGTATAAGAGATGACAACTTGGGTATTGACTCCCAATAGTAGGGTTTTTTGAAATAAAGAAGATATCCATAAATTTTTGACAATCCATGATAATCAAGAGAGTTATTTTCTGGATTAAAACTGTGTTAGTTTTTTGTATAAAAAAATACATAGTTTCAATCTAGAAAAATAGCTCTCTTGATTATCATGTATGGACTATGAAAACTTTATGCATTTAACAAAGAAGATACTTCAAGATAATAATGTGGCATCCCAAAACAAAACACAACTACAAAGACCAAGGATTATAAGAAATAACAACTTACATATTGACTCCCAATAGTAGGGTTTTTTGAAACAAAGAAGATAATTCAAGGTAATGATGTGTCATACCAAAAACATAACTACAAAGAACAAGTGATAGTACCATAAAATAACCAATAATCATAATAAATAATTAATGCTTAGGATACATCTTAAATTCCATTCCAACCACTTGGATAAAGATATACTTGAACAAACACCTCCCTTTTATTACTAAATACTCAAAAATTATATGTATTACAATACAAACTCTATGTTTCCCATGAGTTCTGCTTTTAAATGAACATTTTATCAAGCAATACTGCAAGGCTTGCCATACTCGGGTAATTGTTGATTCAAATTTTTAATACCCTTTGACCTAGTGTAGAGAAGGGAGATTCTCTACTCATGAGTCTCTTTATTCTCAAGAGATTCCCAAGGGGCGAACTACCCTAAACTACCTCAAGGAACAAAGCAAGAGTTCTAGAATCAAAGGAGGAAATCATGCTTTTGATAGACAAATGGGTTTCAGCCAAAGATCTACAATGTGGAACAAGGACAAAAAATACAAACACTTGAGAGTCCCAGATGCAGCTGAGTCTCAGGAGTGGATCTGAAAGTGAGAATATCATAGTTCAAATAGTAGAGCGACTTCTAACAATCAAAAAACTGGGAATTTCTAGAATGTAGGAAAGTCACAAAATGTAACAAAACTAAAATAAAGTATAAATGATAAAGTAAGAGAATAAGAGATAGAAACTTCTCATAATAACCCAAGTAATGAAGCTTCCAGTACATGAATATCTTCAATACTTGCATGTGTAATATCGGGGAAAAATGTTGGGGTTGTATAGGGGTTTTCCTTAGTCAAAACCCCATTTTGGTGTTCCCACCTCCACGGATAGCCAAATAGATAGAGAAAGTGAACAAAGTAAGCAAATATGAAATGATAAAAGCAATCCTAGCTCAAGGAAGAGAACCCGCATCATGATATAGAGATGTAATTGATAAGGGATGTGTAAAATCTTAGGATTCTCACAAGTACAAGACAAAGGAGAGGTCAACTGCACGGCTTAAGGAAGCCAAAGAAAGAGATAGTTGTGAGAGCCAAGAAAGTAATGTAGAGTGTTGCTAGAGAGTGAAAGTCGAAGGCTACTGTAACAAGCAAGAGGGTTGTGCAAGAAAGAGAGAAAGAGGGTAGAGATCGTATCCAAGAGGAAGAAATAAAAAAGAGAGACCAAATGGATTGAAAAATATCACTTTTAAAGAGAGTAGGGGAGAAAAGAAGCTTCCCAAGTTGTTACAAGGCATCCCAATTTGTTACCACTGACCAAGGTAAGTGACAAGTGGAAAACATGCTTAGAAATGATTGTTTGAATGTCAAAATGTCAAAGGACACTAGCGCGGTGCGCAAAAATTTGCGCGGTGTGCTAGTGTCTAGGCACATCACGCTACAAAAATGGTGAATTAGAAAAACACCAGGTTTGATGCGTGAAGGTAGTTGTTGAAAAGGGATCATCCTAAGAATATTGAGAGGGAAAAAGGATAATGCAGGTGCTAAAATGAGCCTACACAAGTTCTAAGGGAGTGGACATTAAAGTGGATACAAGAATGTACATGTGAAATTGTGAGGGGTGCAATTTTAAGATATTACACCCAGTCAAGAGTTTCCCAAACTTAACCTAAAGATGAGAACAAATATTTAAGGATATTCTTAAACAATTCAATATCCAATAACAATATCACTTAACACATCATTTAGGCTTCAAATTTCATGACAAAAAAATTGACCTTTATCAAATGGAAGAACTCTAAATTGATGAGATAATTAAAAAAAGTCCTTCAATTCAATTACCTACAAGTAGAAGCTTCAAATAAGATAGTACATCATGCATGCCTAACAAGTGCCTTTTAAAGGTTTTAAAATCAAAAGAAGCTCAAGATTCTTGTATGTATAATTTAAAAATGGAGCCAAGAAATCTAGAAAAAATTCCTATCACATGAAATTATAGGACAAAAGATATACTTGCATTAAGAATTGAGGTGAATATATAGGAGAAATGAGAAAATAAAATTCCAATTTTTGGAGGGAAAGGTTTGTTCAAATTTCTCGACAAACTTTAAGAGATAACTACCTTTCTAACCAAGTCATCACCTAAGCAAGACTAGAGAAGGTAAAATAAAACCTGTAAATGAAGGTAAAATGATAACTTTACACTAATACCCCCCTTAATAATATCTTAGGTGGGGAAAAAAAGATTGGATCTTGAAAACAAGGCTTGATAAGGTACCCAAGTACAATGCACCTCATAAAAGAAGAGGAGAAAACCCTATGGGAAACCTCCAACACAAATAAGGGAAAATGAAGAAGGATAGGAAGCCCCCCCAAGGATGATGTTGTCGATGAAGTGGATCACACCCCAAGAAGAGCTCATAGATGAATTATAAACTTTCTCTTAGTTCAAAATGCTTGGTGAAGATGTTAGAAACTTGCTTTGAAGATTGGAAAAAGACTAAGTCAATGATCTAACCATGAATGAGATCTTGCAAATGCATATGAATTTCAATGTGTTTTGTTTGTTGGTGTTAGAATAGATTCTTGCATATCTAGATAGTACTCTAATTTTCATAGTAAATGACTATGGGTTTTCTAAAGGAAATATCGAACCCAGTGAGAATACCCTAAATCCAAATAGCCTCAGTAGTTGCATTAACAACTTCTCAATACTTGACCTCTTTGGAGATAAATCAATATCATGTTGCTTTTAGCTAGACCAAATGATAGGACTAGATCCAAAGGAGAACTTATAATCAAAATTGGACTTGTGAGTTTGAGAACCACCAATCCAATCTAAATTCATATATCTAACCAAATCAACCTCTATCCCAACTCTGTAATTTATCAAAAATCTTATACTACTTTGAAGATAGTGAAGGATCCTCTTAGTTTCTTTCCAATGCAACTGATGAGGCTCCTACATAAATCTCAAAACATGTTAACAATATATGAAATGTAAGGCCCAATATGAGTTAAATAAATGAGATTGTCAACAAGTTGGTTATGCAAGGTATCATCAACCAATGGTGTAGTACTTTCAACCTCAAGCTTGACTCCAAATAGAAAGGGAGTTAGAGATGGCTTGTAGTCGGCCATGTGAAATCGAGCAAGAAGATCAATGGTGTACTTAAGCTGAGGAAGAGTGATCCCTATATTGGATTGTGAAATCTCAATGCAAAGGAAGCAATGTAGTAAACCCAAGTCACACATGTCAAACCTATTTTGGAGAGCTAACTTCACTGCTACAATAACATACAAAGAACTCCAATGTTTAGTAAATCATTAACATCAAGTACTAGTAGCAACAATGAATCATCATGTCGCAAGAATCATACATTATGATATGAATAGCACCAAGTAAAACCAAAATATAGAAGGAAGGAATCCATCTTGGTGTACCAAACCCTAGGGTTTTTTTAAGGCCATAAATGGATTTTCTAAGTCTACATACCAAGGATGAATCCTAAACAAATCGTGGTAGTTGCTTCATATAGATCTCCTCAAGGTTTACATGAAGAAAATCATTCTTTACATTAATTTGATGCACATCCTAGCCATATGTAGTAGCAATAGCTAGTGTGAGTCAAATAAAAGTCATCTTATACATGGGTATCATTGTTCCTTGCACCCACAGCCCACTTTTGTCTTTGACAAAGTGAAGACTCCCCCTTTTGTGTTTTTTCTTTCTTCCCCTTATTTCTTTTTCCTTTTTCCTTTTCTTCTTTTTTTATTGTTTTCCTCTCTCCCCCTTCCCTCTTTTACTTTCTCTTCTCTCTTTCTTCTATCCCTTGAGAGTTTTGTCACTTATCAGGGTTTTGAGGTATTTGATGTTGGTATGACACCTTCATCATGCCTGACCCCTGAATCCTATTTGTTGTTGTTGTTTTTTTGCTTTCACCCTATTGGGATTTCAAGTATTGGTATGCTTGCTTAACGCTCTCCTAATCTTGAAGGAATGATGATGATGACGTCTTGTCACCTCAGTTGTCACACTTGATGGAGCATACAATTTTCCCAATAGATTATTTAATGGACGTTTGAGGGTAGTTTCCAAATAGGTTTAAAAGGTAAATTGAAAGGTAATTATTATTTACTTATGCATTTGGTGAACAAGATTGAGCTCTGTAAATTTTCAACAAGCCTGCATAATCTTTTTTTTCCCCCTTTTTGACCTTAACTCTTCAGTGTGTTCACTAGTTCATCGCCCTGGTGTGTCTTCTCCTTGTTGTGTGTATTTTTTCACTCATTTTCCCTTTCTCACCACATGGATTTCTAGGTAATTCATGATTTCAAAATCTTCATTTCAAATCATTCTTTGTTCTAAGATGTTTGTGTTGCTTGTTGTGTTTTTTGGTTTGATTCAATATTGTTGTGTTGTGTTATTCCCTTTTCATTTATTTTTTGTATGTTTGTTTTTGGTTGGTTTTGTTCTCTTTTCATCTTTTCTCATTTTTTGTTTCATTGAATCAAATTTTTCCCTAGTGTGTTGATCAAGGATTGTTGTAACATCATTGTATTAGGTGTCAAGCCTTTCCCTTTCTTTGATTTCAAAAATATTGGTTTTCCTTTTTCTCATCAATGTTCATGCCTTGGAATTTTTATGAAGTTAAGCCTTTCAGACATTGAATTTTGGGTGTAATGTGTATCCCTTATATAGTAATATGAAATAACTTAAGTGGCATGCCCAAAACCTGAAGTCTGAGCTCTAAAATCCCTAGCAAAACTAAAGCTCTCAAATATTTGGGTTTCAAATTTTGAGAATCTCTATTACGTCAAATTTTCTTACAAAATAAGGGTTAGGTCTCAACCCCAAACCCTGATGCCCAATGCCTTAAAGAAGTCTCAAACAAAATAATAACCAATTGTATTAGATATCAAAATTCAGAGGTTTCATCTAAGTCATGTCTACATTTTAAAATAAAACTTAAACATCATGTATGACTCCCAAATTTAGAAAGAAACAAAGCATTAAATTGAGATAGTATGAGTTATAGGTATCAGGTGTCAAGAATCCACCATGCCAAATGATAAAAGATAAAGTAGAGGTTATTTGTTATACCCAACCTCTAATTTCTAAAGATTCTTAAGTATCATCAGGTGTCACCAATCAGATGTATCCCTTAAGTAGTTTTGCAAGTTGCTTGGTGTGTTGGATTTCTGTGACAATATGTTTGGTTGCACAAAATGAATTTGTTCTTGAGTTTCAAGTGGTTGTAGTGGTTGTGGTGAATATTATGATGATGTGGAATATTATCATATGTTGTGGAGTATTTTTGTGTGGTTTGTGATATGTTTTCTAAATTGGAGAGGTATGTTTAGTGTTGCTTGTTAGTGTTAGTGCAAGTTTGACCAACTTAGCATGTTATTGCTAATTATGGAGGATGATTGTTGTTTGAGGAGGTGTTGAGAAGTGTTTTGAGGTAGATTGGGTCCCAACTAATTAGTGGCATGGTCTAACTTCACTTCTTGAAGTGTGTGGTGTCGAACTATTTGATGTTGTATGGTTGAGGTGCATACACATTTCCTTAAGGCCAACCTAATTGAGATTGTTTCATGTCGCGAAGGGTATATATGCAAGGTGAGTTGTTGGAGATGTAGTGAGTGTGAATTGTGTGTGGCAAAAGATGTGAATGTGATCAAGTGTGAAAATATGAATGTGAGCTTTAATGCCTATGACTTCCAGATGTAGTGAGCAAAAGGTGTCTACATTTTAGTCTTTTTGATGAGTTATTTGTGCTTTAGTGGAACTACACCTTTGGCATAAAAGAGATGCATTGTTAGCAATTCAAATTGGTAGTGAGCCACTGGGAGTGAGCCTTTTTTCATTTTTCTAGGTAGTAAGCCTTATTGTATTCAATATTGCAATTCATATATTAGTTAGCTAATCCTCATCATGGTTTTTCCCTTCTTGAGTTTTCCACATAAATTTGGTGTTCTTATGTGTTTGCATTACTTATTTACATGTTTACATTTTATTAATGCATGTTAAGGATTTAATGGTTAGTAAGGGTTTGATAAGATATTAAGGGATTGATACAATTAATTCACCCCCTCTTAGTTGTCATGTGCATCTAACAATATCAATATAAAGGTTACCACCCCTGGCTAATATGTTCTCCCCATATGTTGACATTGGAGACGCAAAAATTGGGCATGTTGACCTAGATAAGTTCTAGGAGAGAAACCATAATTAAGAAACAAGACCCTGCAGAGCCACTCCTTTGGTTAATTCCAGGCTAGTGGAGGTAGCTTCATTTCTTATGCCAGTGCAATCACTTGTGCTTTTCTTGACTTGTGCTCAATGCTATGATAAAAAGCATAGGAGGATTCTAGGAGCATTTGGAGAGGTAGTGTTGGACACTAATTCAGACATGATTTAAAGAGTTTTCAAAATCCCTACTTCTCCTTAATATGATGCCATGGATATGAAGAAGGCAGTGGATTACTTTGAGAAGCATGAAACAAGAAATATGAACTTGATTAATAAAAAAATGTTGGCCAATCCAAGGAAGATAGCCACCAAGATGGCTAGAGTGTAGCACAAGAGTAACTTTCTAGAGGACACAAAGGACCAAATCACAGTGTTGAGTAGAATTTATTGTTAGAATTGTGAAAAACCACAAAACCATGAGCCACAAGATCAAACAAAAAACAAATACACCCTCCACGCAAGAGATCCGTAAACGATATGTGCAATATTCCTTAGCAAGAAAAAGCTAAATAATGGAGGATACTATCAAAAAGATATTGAAGCTCAAGTTGATAATTATAATGAGTTGAGTGTTATATAGGAGGAAAACCCAAAAAGCATAAAATCACTCCTAAGTTTAGCTTATGTGCATGAGAATAAATTAGAATAATAAATAATTAAAGAGTAATTAATTATTAGCTAATGCATTATCACTCTATCAACCCCCCTTAAGATGAACTTAGGGAGTAGCTAAAAACCCTAAAAAGATAATGCATGATGGGTCCTGACAAACTAGGCCTAGTAAGGTACCCATGTACAAACAAAAGATCTCTCACAACTAGAGAAAAGGAGAAAACCATAGTGGGAGAAAACTCCCCTCCAAAAGAGAGAAAGGAAAATGAAGGAATGAAGAAGCCTCCAAATCAAGGTGTGAAGGAATGAGAAGTCTCCAACCAAAACAATGTCCTAAAAAAGAGGAACATGTAGAACACCACTAAAGCACAAAGTTGTAGACTGTTGTCGAAAGATGACTAATATGGTGCTGAAATGAATAACCTCTAGAAATAGGAATGCAAGAGTGTCCATATGGTAAATGATCCATCTCACCAAAATGCATGTAACCAACCACTAATGTATGTTGCATCTAAAAGTACATAGGATCAAGAACTATACGTAGATCACTCAAACCACGAAACTAGGAAAGCATTAACACCAATAGTAGAAACCCCCATAATGTTGAAAAATGAAGAGCTGATGATAGGTACACTGAAACTATGTGAAACCAAGAAGTGAATTTATGAGAAACAACCTGTAAATAAAAGGGTGTGCAAACTAAGGTACAATGCATGAGGCAAGAATCAACGAGATTTAGTATTGTCATGGAAGGGATGCTCACTTGAAAAGGGTGTGATGGAAAACAAAAGGAAAACATCAACCCCCCCATGGCACTTTATATCATAGTGAAAATATAAAAGGAACAACAAAATGCACAAAATCCCCAAAAATTATACACCAGAATGACACTTTATCTCAGTGCATCTACAAAATAGAAGTGCATACAATGGAAACCCATGATGTCTAAAAAAGGACTACATGCTGAAAATATAATTCTCTTGCAAAAATGAGGAAATTGGTAGCACCATGATGAAGAACACACAAAAAAATGCACTTTTAAAAAAAAATGACACCCAAAAAGGAGTCTGGATGTAGAAGATATGGCTCATTGAAGTTTCCAGAATGAGAATTGAACAACACTGAGAAAATTGAATTCTGGAAAATATCCACACCACTGAGAAGAGCATGAAATTCTACCCCATTTAAAAAAACAACATTGGAAAAGACCACTATATGGCCGAGATATGGCCTTTGGAAGTTGAGGTGCAAAACTGAAAAGCCCAATAGAGAGGGGTTGAGTAGGACAAAAAATGATCTCTGCCAAATTTGGCAAAAAACCACCTAAAATAGAGGTCCTCCAATTTTAGAGGTGTTGAAAAAAAATATTAAAAAAATCATATTTTTGGAAAAGATATTTAAAAAACATATTTTTTGGAAAAAAAATATTTTAAAAACCCTATATTTTTTATATAAAAATATTTAAAAATTTTAATAAGAAATATTGAAATTTTAAAAGGGATTTGGTTGGGACCTGCACCATCCTTGTGCGGGGCCCAAGGGGTTGCCATTGCCATTGGCAGGGCGAGTACCCTTTGGGTACCCCATTGCAGGGGGCAAGGCTTGAGGGTGCCCTTAGGTATCGTCCCTTTAAAGTTTTTAATATAATTTTTTTTAATGGATAAAAAAACCCGCAGTAGCCTTTTAAAGGCTTTTAAATAATTTTTTAAATAATTTTAAAAAAAATCCTAGGAATTTTTTCTTCAAAAATTATTACCTCCATCCGTGTGCTAGGGAGGTCATATGGCTTCCTTGGCAAAAAAATTTTGCCTTAGAAGCTCCTGATATTGAAATAGGTGGAATTATATATCAAAATTCATGGAATCAACCTCCTAAATGCAAGTGTGAGGTCCTTTTCAACCCAAAATGCTCCAAAAACATAGCTACCCTCTAGATCTGGAAAAAAATTGCTTCAAACCCTCACAAATCTGGCTTCAGGAACCCAAATCAGGTGAAACAAAAGGAAAATCTAACTTTCTCGATGGCTTTGAATCCAACGGTAAGGTCCTTTTCATGTAGAGTACACCTAAAATCACCGACCTCTAAGGTTTGCAAAAAAAGCAAAGGGGATTTAGATTTGAAGCTTGTAACCCTTGTTGAAGAAAAAAACCTCATAAGTCAAGAAGGGGTTCATTGAATAAAGGCTCTAATACCATGTTAGAATTGTGAAAAACCACAAAACCATGAGCCATAAGATCAAACAACGAAAAAATACACCTTCCATGTAATAGATTTGCAAACAATATGTGCAATATTCCCCAACAAGAAAAAGCTATTGGAGCTTTCATATCTTTTGATAGTCTCTTGCTTTTATAGTTTTTGCTTGTTGAGGAATATTGCACATATTGTTTGCAGATCTCTTACTTGGAAGGTGTATTTTTTCATTGTTTGATCCTATCGCTCGTGGTTTTGTGTTTTTTCACAATTCTAACATTTTTGTTTATCCCAGTGCTAGGATTTCTACCCATGGATGGTCATATTCATGTTATATATCATTGATACAAAGAAGATTGATTGGGCTTCCCTTATAAGTGACAATCTGCATGATCAGCTCAAGAACATTTTGTAGAGTAGCAAGTTTTACATGACTTGCTACTTGGTATACCTATTGGCTTCCCAAGCCACTTTCCTAGGGTTAACCAAGGTAGGATATTTCTAGCTTGGAGAAGTTAAGATTCATGAACATTATCCCCAATTAAGGTTGGAGGAAAACTACATAAATTATTATATGGTTAATGAAAATTTTGTTTATGTCATAATAAGAGGATTGGAAGGTGATTTCTCAAGGAGGATCTTTGTAGAAGCCATGAAAGAGTTGAAGAATTAGGGAAATTGGTACATCCAATTCAAAACATTCACATATATCAGAGTTGTTAGCTTTCATAAAGCCCTATCATGTCCCTGACATCGTGACATTAAAGATACCCAAAATATATACTAAGAAGGTTAACCATTTGATATAATTATAATTGTCGAAAGACAATATTATAATTATGAATATTACAATATAAATACTAATAAGTTAAATACCATTATCATTATGACATAATAAATATTAAAATATATGAAATTGATATCAACAATAAAATAAAATTATATAATAATAAGCATCTAATAAATAATAATACAAAATTGTAATGATGATTATCACTATAATGAATAAATAGAAGCTCATAATATTTTAAATATAATGCAAGGACATTACATTAGAAAATACCATGACCACGACTCTAAGCAATCCATAATAGATGCAATTGTAAAATGGACGTCATTGTCTGGTAGAATAACCACGACTTTCCAAGACCAAGTTGATAGTTTAATATTGCTTAACACCAAGATAATTGATGCATGAAATCATTTTTCCTTCATCCAATGAGTGTAGTGGGTTTCAACCTAAAAGGAAACTTCAATCGATGTTGTCAGGTGCCACACGCTTGTGCATTCAGGATATCTCAATTCCTTACGTGTCTCTCTACATCAGAAATAGTATGGAGCCTAGTTGAATTATGCCTTAAAATTTGATCTCAGACGCATTCTATTTTAAGAGAGCATTTGGGGTTGTTGGCTAATTCTGGTGGTTGACATGGGCCTTTGTTTTTAGCTCACTCTATGTAGGGGAGAGGGCCCAATAGTCAAGGGTCCAATAGTCATGCACTCAATCGTAAATATAATACCCAATAGTCGTTTATATAATGTCCAATAGTTGTGATTTGACTACCCATAATTAAACAAAATGTATGCTTTTGATCTAAAAAGCAACCAATCATGTGATACCACATCAGCGCTCAACTACTCATGATGTAATGCACGAGAATTGGTCTCACTATTTTTTGGGGCCTTTTGGACACCTTGACAAAAATGCATGCTGATGTGGCATCATATTTGATGATGTGGCCCTGAAACCTTAGTTATAAGGGAACTTGCCAAGTAAGCTGCTGTAAAATTAGGAGTGATTTGAAATTTTGACATAGGATAATTAGAAGCCAAGTTAGGGTGCCGCCACCCCTCTCCCTATATATATATTTATTTATTTTTGTGTGTGTATAGTCATTTGATTCATTTAGGAAGGATCAAAATGTCAATATAATTTAGTTTAAGAGAACAACGATCAACTCTAAACTAAGAGGCACGTCCCTAGAAGGTCCTATCTCTTAGCTATATTGGGGATATTAAAGGAAGACATCCTCAAAGCATATGAACATAAAAAAAATATGAAGAATTAAATCTAAATACATATGGAGGAGTTTGCAAAAGATCATGGTGCTCCAAGGGGGATTCTATTATGTTATTAAGGCATAAGAAAAATATATTGCATCTTCTAGAAGAGGCCATTGGGCCAAGTGCTAGGCGAATCCTTGCTCAAACAAGAGTGGGGGCATATGTAAAGGAGCCAACACCATTGGGGAGACTTAGTGTAGGGGTTATTGGAGACACGTGAAGAGCTCCAATTTTTGTTTGGGTGCATACTAAGAAGGCTCCAAGTGTATCACATGATGCTGAGAGCTCTTCGGACCCTTTTCCAACTTCCAAGTTTGAGTATTTAGGGCTACATCCTTGTCTAAATGTGATCCCTAAATTAGACTATCATAGCGGGTAAAGTCTACATATCGAATAAGGAAACCTGGATATAATAAACCATCCTCAGACCTTATTTTTTTAATATCATTATATGCATTTGAGTACCAATCAAGTCTACAAATACTATAACCGGAGTTCTATACTTCCAAGTTAGGTTTCGACTGTTATTGGTTACAACCATAAGGCTTATAATAATATCAAGTAGTTGTTAAAGAGTTACTTGTAAGTGGTTATTAGAATTACACTCATATATCCTTCATGTGTTTCCCTTCCCTTTGAATGTTGTTATTGTGAATACAATGCTATACACTAGACAAAATGTTTCATCAAAACAAACCGAGGAATGAAAAAAAATTGATAACCTCCAAATAGGGATATTACAGTGGTATCAGAGCATAATCCTGCCATCATGTGAAAGAAAGTTAAAACAAGAAGGATCTAGTGATTATTATATATCTAAATTTCAAAGGCTATAAATAATTTGAGAACATCGTAGATGTAATATTACATTACAACGATGAATGCATATAAGAATTAAGATGGATATACCCAAATAGGGTATCCATAAGGCCTAGGAAGAGCCAAGATTCTTCCAAGGATCTTAAGGATGCTTACACCAAAATATTGGGTAACCATAAGGCCTGCGAAGTGGAAACTTGCTTCTAGGATTATAAGGTTGGATACAATTAAGAGTAAGGTATCCAGAAGGCTTGAGAAGAGGTGTTACAACCTTTTCCCAAGATTATAAGGCTAGATACACTTAATAGTAAGGTATCCAAAAGGTTTGGAAAGAGGTGTTACAACCTTTTCCCAGGATTATAAGGTTGGATACACTTCAGAGTAAGGTATCCAAAAGGCCTAGAAAGAAGTGTTACAACCTTTTCCCAGGATTATAAGGTTGGATACACTTAAAAATGAGGTATCCAGAAGGCCTAGAAAGAGATTAAATATAACAAGATGTTACAATATTTTTCTAGGATAAGACAAATGTACCAGACAAGAATATCAAGAGATTAAGAACATTAAGAAAAGAGTTATAAGTTGCTTGAGGACAAGCAAAGACAAGAGGGGAAGACTTGTGATGTCCCCATTACAAAAGAATATCTAAGATAAGTATACATTTATATATTAATGGGTATACAATAACATATATGCATTCAAATAGACTAACCATTATTTAATGATATAAAATATTTTCATGACTAACTGGAGTATTGTTAGTGGTAGATTAAGCACTGTGAGAGAAAGGATCATCAGCAAGGTCTCAATGTGATGGAAGAATTAGGAGATCAAAAAAATTGATTATGGAAGATACAGAAGGGATTAGTTTCACACTAAAAACCTCTAAATGCATATGAAGAGTATCTAAGATGAGTATATATTTAATATATTTATATTTTAATGGATGTAAACTAACATGTACATATATTTGTGTATACACACACACACACACACACACACACACACACACATATATACACATTCAAATAGAGTAATCATTATAGAACATTCTCATTTAAATTATATATATAAACATGACTAACCTAGGAGCCGTTAGTGACAGATTAGAAGAAGAGATCCTAGAAGAAATTAAGAAATTAATTTTGAGGACAAGCAAATTTGAGAGGGGAGGATTGTCATGTCCCTAACAACGCGACAATAAAGATACCCAAAATATATAGTAAGAAGGTTAACCGTTTGATATAATTATAATTTTTTGAAAGACAATATTATAATCATGAATCTTAAAATATAAATATTAATAAGTTAAATACCATAATCACTATGACATAATAAATATTAAAATATATGAAACGAAAATAAAAAATAAAATAAAATTGTATAATACTAAGCATCTAGTATATAATAATACAAAATTGTAATGATGATTATCACTATAATGAATAAACAAAAGCTCATATATTTTAAAATATAATGTAGGGACATTATGTTGGAAAATACCCTAACCACAACTTTAAGCAATCCATAATAGATGCAATTACAAAATGGATGTCGTTGTTTGGTAGAATAACCGCGACTTTCCAAGACCAAGCCAATAATTTAATATTGCTTAACACCAAGATAACTAAAGCATGAAATTATTTTTCCTTCATCCAATTAGTGTAGTGGGTTTCAAGCTAAAAGGAAACTTCAACCAATGCTGTCAGGTGGCACATGCTTGTATGTTCAGCATATCACAATTCCTTACGTGTCTCTTTGCACCAGAAATAGTATGGAAACCTATTTGAATTACGCTTTGAAATTTGATCTCATACACATTCTATTTTAAGAGAGCATTTGGGGTTGTCAACTAATTTTGGTGGTTGGCATGGGCCTTTGTTTTTAGCTCACTCAATATTTTCTATATATATATATATATAGTTGTCTGATTCATTTAGGAAGGATCAAAATGCCAATATAATTTAGTTTAAGACAACAACGATCAACTCTAAACTATGAGACACATCCCTAGAAGGCCCCGTCTCTTAGCCATATTGGGGATATCAAAGGGAGACATCCTCAAAATAGATGATCATAAAAAAATATGGAGAATTAAATCTAAATACATTTGGACAAGTTTGCAGAAGATCGCAGGGGCTCCAAGGGGGATTCTATTACGTTCTTAAGGTAGAAGCAAAATATATCACATCTTCTAAAAGAATCCATTGGGCCAAGTGCTAGGCAATATTCTTGCTCAAATAGGAGTGGGGACATACATAAAGGAGCCAACACCATTGGGGAGACTTAGAGTAGGGGTTATTGGAGACACATGAAGAGCTCTAGGTGTTGTTTGGGTGCATAATAAGAAGGCTTTGAGTGTATCGGGTGTTGTTGAGAGCTCTTCAGACCCTTCCTCAACTTCTAGGTTTGAGTATTTAGGGCTACATCCTTATCTAAATGTGATCCCTGAATTAGAATATCATAGCGGGTAAAGTCTACATATCGAATAATGAATCCTAGATATAATAAACCATCCTAAGACCTTATTTTGTTTATATCATTATATGCATCTGAATACCAGTCAAGTCTGCAAATACTATAACCAGAGTTCTATACTTCCAAGTTAGGTTTTGACTGTTATTGGTCACAACCATAAGACTTATAATAATATCAGGTAGTTGTTAAAGAGTTACTTGTAAGTGGTTATCAAAATTACACTCATATATCCTTCATGTGTTTCCCTTCCCTTTGAATGTTGTTATTGTTGTGATACCAAAATGTTTAACCTATTCTAAGCAACTAAAATGCAATGGAGAAACATAAGGAAACACCTCAAGATTAGCCTAAAAAATTTGTAAATGCAAAGATAAAAGTGTTAAATGATGACAAATAGGTATACCTCCCTTTTGCAGCTGAAACTCCTTGGTTGGCCCTTGATTTTGATGTGCTTTGTATGCTCCTTGATGGCTCTTGGTGTGGCTAAATGAAATATTTGACTATGTGCTTGAATGCAAATGTAAGTGGATGAAATTGATGGCTAGATGAGTGCACAAAATAGCAGCATTTAGTTGCATATGGCTAAGTCTCCCTTTTTGCCTTAGAGGAGGGGGTATTTATAGAAAAACTTGAATTCTCTAGAGAATTCAATGGTTGAGATTTATCCAACAAAGTCAAGATGAAGGGCTAAGGTGAGTTGAAGACTCACAAGCCCTCATATTTTGACATGTGGAATGTGAAGTGGATAAAGGTAGGATGATGTGTAGGTGATGTGGAAGGGAGGTACATGATGTGGAGGAAGGACATGTACCTTGGAAGTACATTGGGAGATGAGAAGATTCTTTGGAGGAATAAATGTGAATTAAAATTCACATGCTTGAGAGAATCTAGTGGATAAGAGAGGGTCTCCAAAAAGGTGGGAGTTTGTCACATGTGACTTGATGTGACAAGTCAAATATTCTAGAAGATGCATAGAAAAAGGGGATTCTAGAAGGAATAAAAGTGAATTAAAAATTCACATGGGGAAGAGAGGAGTCTTGGATGAATAAAAAGGAATTAAAAATTCCTTGGGGGATGGGGAGAGTTGACCAAGGTACTAATTAGTAATTAGAAGATAATTAGGGGTTAATTAGGATTAGAAGCCAACTTGCAAAATTTGGAGGATGTGACACATCCTAATCAAGGATTAGGCATGTGCACATCCTTAATGAAGATATTAGGAGATGGATTAGGCTTAGATGAAAATGACATGTGAGGAATTAAATAAACGCACATTTCATTTAATTAATTTGATGAAAAAGGCATTGAACGAGGGTAAGGCATTTAATTACCACCTTAGGCCTGGTAGACTATTGGATATTAATTAAATAATAGTAATATTACTTAATTAATCCTGGATAAGAGGATGTTTGTGATGAAAATGATACCTGATAAATTAAGTGTCCAATTTAGGTGTCTACATTTTTCCCCTCTTTGAGATGATGTTATGAAATAGCATCATTTCAAAGAATATTAAAATATAGAACCCAAAAGAAGATGGTTAGATTGGGAAAGATGCCCCAGTCATCAAAGGGATGACTAGGATGATGGGGGTGAAGATGAAGAGTAGGGTTTGAGGATGCCCCCTCGAGAGGACATGTGGGTTCAAGAGAACATGGGGGTTCTCTCGAAATGGGAGATGAGGAAGAGGATGCAAAGGGAGGGATATGAAAGGATGAAAAGGTGACAGGAGGTTGGGAAGCACAAAGGATGCAAGGATGAAGATGATGTTGCCCCAGTCAAGGTACAATTCAAAAGGGGTTGATGATGGATGAAATGTTGTTAATGAGGGAATGAGAGATCCTAAAACAACATGAGGATAGGGAAGGATACATCCCAATGAGTGGTATTGACGAGGGAAGGATACATCCCAAAACACCACTAAAGGATAGGGAAGAATACCTCCCGATGATGATGATGAAAGTGTTGTTAACGAGGGAAGGATACATCCCAAAACAACACCAAAGGGATATGGAAGAATACATTTGGATAATGATAATGAGGATGAGGATGAGGATGATTGGATCAAGGCTTGTAACAAAACTGGGAACAAGACCAAGGATATGATTAGGTGATTTGGGCTAAATTGAATGGATGGGGATTGGATAGAGATACGAGATGAGGATGAAGGAGGGATGGATGGGGGGATTTTGACAGATGAGAGGATGGAAGCATGCAAGATGATAGAAATTAAATGCAATCCTAATACAATTTGCCATCTTTGGAGCACTGATTTTTGCTATAGCATAAGACACCAAGTGCCAGGATATGTGGAACCAAGGCGAATTAGTGTCTAATGCATGAAACAAACACAATAGACAAGAAGGCTATCCAAACACCCCAAAGTCACCATGACTTTGGTCGGGCCAGGTATTGGAATAACCACAGGCACACGAGGATGCCCCAGCGTAACACAAGACCACAAGGATCTTGGTGGTTACTATGTGGGACAACCAAGAAGACACAAACAAGAAATAAAAAGATCAAAATATGCCCCTATGTTGACCAATCAAAACACACCATAATATGATGGATCATGGTGGCCTTGACAAGTGATGATAGGGAGCTCAAATGATAAACAAAAGCCAAAAAGTATCAAAAAATCATTCAAATGTCCTTTGCCATAGGATCAAAAGGGATGGATGGGGTTGATGAGGTCCGTTAGGAAGGATGCATCCTGTTGAGACCGATACGGTTAATAGACTAAAAGATCGATATGATGATAGTATTCAAATTGATTGGATCTCATGATACGAGTGGATCTTGTTTGTTAAAAACCAGCTAGATAAGGGCATAGCTTGATGAAACGACACAAGGAAGACAAGACATGAGATTGACACACCCTAAAGACCTAGGGGCTCAGGGGCCGATCAAATATTAGCCTTTCCTACGTGAAAGCGCAGAGCCCTCATAGTTCGATAAAAGGTAGACAACTGACCATGGTTAAAATCAGAAAGAGGATGATGGAGATTGATGGTGGATGACAAGGATTGGAGAGACAAAAGAAAAGACTGGTGATAGACAATAAAGGAGTGGATGGACAGAGCAGAAAGACCGACACTAGATGATAGAAGAGCCCTAGGGGTGGATCAAGTGATTGACCTTGCCTACGTGAAAGCGTAGGGGTAATGTAGTTCGACCAGAGACTGAAGATAAATGATGGATAAAGGATGATGATAGGATAAGTGGATAAAAAGATGAGACCGATATCATGAGATAGGATAGACCTGGTGGATTAGATAGGATGATGATGATCACATAAAGCTCAGGGATTGGATAGTTATCCAAATCATTAAAATGACTTGGAAGGATGATATGA
>VDFB02071598.1:0-12351 GCA_007258455.2 Sequoia sempervirens | reverse complement strand
GTATTCTTTTGTAGAAGATATAATTGTACATAGATTCAAATACTATAAGCAGTAACAATTCTAACTTAATGCTTTTCTTAGGATTGTATAGTACATGCACAATGAAAAGAAATTGTTTGTTGATTAGTCACTAATTTTAAACTTCCTATCATGTTGCAGGTTCAATTGCAATAAGCAACGATACAGAGACTATGCAACACCTACTTACAATTTGCGTTTGTAGTTACCGTATACTGTTCCTTGACAATTGTTCCATATTGGGCATATGGATTGAGCAACTCTACCTATAATTCTTGTATATTAGGACATATGCAATTAATGATAGACCTATATATATATATATGGGCTAAATGTTTTGTGACTGGGTCTTGTATAACATGGATTCTGCACTTATACCTAGTAGAATTATGCTCAATTTGTAAGCAACTATTTGGATGCAACAATCATGTAAATACTCAGCATATTGACCAAAAAATGCTCGTTGCATCCTTGTCACAAAAAGTGAAGAGAATTACAAATACTCTTCCACCACCAGACTTTGCCTATTATACATTTTCCTAACTATTAGTTCCTCCCTTCCATTTATTGGTCATTATTAAGTTATTCTATTCCTTTTGCCAAATATATGCTCAAATGCACTGATAATAAAATGTTGCTTTTGTTCTATAGGAGCTGGGGTGCGTCAGTATTCTGCATTAAGTCATAATCTAAAAGCTTCCACATCACTGTTCTCATCGACGTGAGTAATTAATGATCATGACTATTCTATTGTGGCCTTTTTAAAATATGCATTTCATTCGTAGACAGCTTCAATATAGGTTTTGTTTTACTCATATGCATTGCCAATTAATTGTTGATTTTGTTTTCTAGGGCGTACACTACATCTGCTATTAACATACAAGGATATTGTTACACCCCTTGTAGACTTGGTGACGAAGGTGTGTAGTAGAATACTAAACTTATTTCTACTTCACTTGCTTGCAAAGAAAAGAAAAATTATATTCAATTGCATTCAACAGTGCAAGTTTCACATATTGCTTAATAGTCATTGTACTACTAAATAGTCACAATACAATCTATTTTTTTGCTGAATAGACATTGGACTGCTAAATAGTCACAATACAAGCTGCCTTGTAGCCAAAAAAAAAACCCTGTTTGGGCAATATGGTCATAAACAATCCACCCAAAAAACAAGAACTCCCCCTACAGCCAATTGATGTGGAGACCTACACCTCGAATACTAAACCACATTTTACATCAATTGATGAAGCTCTCCACGATGCACATTGTTTCTGAATCGATACATTCAACTACAAAGTAGGTGATTTCCTATTTGACATGATACATGTTTGCTTCACTCTCGCTATTCTCCAAATCAGCTATGCAATGGTCTTGTTGACCATTTTCTACATCGCCTTCGCAATGACTACACCATAGCTTCAAGTTCCTACGAAAATGACTTGCATCCAACATTCCTTAGGCAATTGCATGTTGTAGAAGAAAAAAACACATACCTGCGTAGAATGAGGCTTTCAGCCACAGAGCATAATAGCAATGGTGAAACTGGGCTTTGGGGTGACACATTTTGTTTAAAATGGCTAGCACATTGGTTGGACATACCAATATGCATTTGGTCTGCAAGGTTCAAAACAAGGTACTTGCATTTCAACAAGGACGGATGCAATCCTATGATATCAATTCTTTTCCATGATACAAATCCTGCTGCTGGACACTTTGAACCTGTGTTTTCACGAGTAAACACGTACAATTGCATTCAAAATGTTCAGTGACACTTGGCAAACAACACTTGGAAAATACATATTGCAGTTTCAAGAGCACTTGGACCACAATTGCAAATGCATTTGATACACTTGGCCTTTGTAGGCTTGCAACATTTTCCGCTACATGTGGCAAAAGCATGTTTGCAGCCATAGCTTTCCTAGTTGATGAACACTTTGATCCAATTGCTTTGCGATTATTCATGGCCCAGTCATTAGCAAATGCGTTGGCAGTTGAGAACAAGTATGTGTTGACATGCTTTAGCTCTTCTGGTCAGCATACCATAGCAAACAACAATCGTCTATTGTGATTTCAATCATTAGTTTCCAACATTGGAATACCATATGTACAAAGTGGCCTTGAGGGGACTGAATTTTGCATATTATGGCTCTCGCACATATTCCAGGCAACAATACATGTATGGCAAGCATCTCCATCGCCTGGTTCAAAAACATACAGAAATAGCAAAGAGCCAATGAAGAGCTTTAATCTGATTTGCTTTGTAGACAACTCAAATCATCATCATTACGAACCACTTCAGCAAAAACAATAATTGACTCATCACATGCATATTAACAGTTCCGTTGCTGTTCAATATATGACAAATGACTTCAAAATTGCATCTAGTCCTACATTTGAAGGCAACCTAATAGTTCCAAAAGCATTGTGCAGTTGTCAATCAGATGCTTGCACTGCATCGCACTCCACTTCCACGTACAATATTGCAAGAGACAATACAACTAGTTACATTTCAGCAAGTCTAGATCATAAAAGAACATGAACTTTGCCCATCTCAAACCTACATGTTCGTAACTCTTTACGATGTTTGAAAGCAGCAATACGTGGCATAGGTCAACAACGAATGGGCATGCGAAATGACAAACAGCATTCACTAGAAAATAGAGTATTCATGTTAAAAAGCCCAAAACTATTAGCAAAGGAGCCAGATGATTATGAAAATATCATGTGTTCATTTGTAATAGAAAAATACACATAGCAGCCAGAAGCTCTTGACAACTTGTCACTAGTTGAATACGTTGCCTTTTATTTAGGGAGCTCAACAAGGCTCCAAAAGAGAGCAACTCCGCAGATCATTCGCTATGTAAGATATAATCCACACATTGACCCTGAGAATTATTGCAGAGAGAAACTCATGTTATATGTGCCTTTTAGAACAAGTGAGCAAACCTTGCTTGCTGGATATGAAACATGGAGTGCAGTGTTCAATGCTAAAAAATCACAAATTGCAGCAATCGAAAAATTGTTCACTGCACAAATTGCTCCTACATGGGGTGACATTGACGAAGCTGCTACGATAGTTGACAACGATATGCACCCAACAATTGACCTTGCAAATGAAATTGAAAAACATAAATTGGAAAATGGCATAGAAAAATATGACATCATGAGCGACCTAAACCATATGAAAAGTAGAAAGGTCACAGACTCAATCTCTAAGAAATTTTTTTTAGAGATAGCACACCCATTGCTCCTAAGCAACAAGGAATACTTCAATTTACGAAGACAATTGAACAAAGAACAACAATCGGTACTAAAGGATGTACTAATGGCAAAAAGACTAGTGCCCAATAAACCTTTCTACTTGTTCTTGACAAGTGGAGCAGGCACTGGCAAAACGTTCACAGGTAAAGCCATTTTCGAGGCAATGATCTGATTCTACGATAAACAGCTGGACAGTGACCCCCTCAAACCAAAAGGCATTGTTGTTGCTTCAATAGGGAAAGCAACATTTAACGCAGGTGGCACCACTGCACATTCAATCTTTCATCTACCATGCAATTCTTCAAAGATGTTACCGCTAGATTCAAACACAGCTGACACGTTAAGCAAAAAGTTTGAGCAGTTGCAAATTCTTCTGATTGATGAAGTCTCTTTGATTGGCTCGAAAATGCTTCACAACATTGATAGAAGACTTCGTCAAATCAAACATACACCAACAAAACCTTTTGGCAATATAGACATCATATTCTGTGGAGACTTCTACCAAGCACAGCCTATATGCGATACTTGGATATTCGAGGAACCAACAATAGACAAAGAGAAAATGCCATACACGTTTTGGGTTGACAATGTCAAATGCTTTGAATTACGCAGCGTGATTAGACAATCAAATCAACATTTCATTTCTGTACTTAATCGGGCAAGAACTTCTCAGCAAACTAGTGAAGACATCAGCTACTTGAATGCAATCTGCTACAAGACACCCCCCAATGATCCACGATTTCCATACTTGTTTCATAGAAATTCTGCAGTTGATGAGCACAACAGAAAAATGCTAGACTACTTACCCACAAAGCTCTTCATTCTAGAAGCAGTGGACAAACAAGATACAACCATTGATAGCATCCAATTTCACTTGGACAAGTCATTCTTGCCTGCAACAATTTTTCTCAAACAAGACATTTTAGTTGAATTGATAGCTGGTAACCTTGACACACAAGATGGCCTTGTCAATGGTGCAGATGGCATTTTTAAAACATATACAACTGACCAACAAGACATTGTGTGGATTCAATTCAATGACCCTGCTGTTGGCAAATCCCGTCGTCAAAGAATGCAACATCTATACACAAATTGTATTTTTCCTTCATGGACACCCATAACAAGAATCACTAGAAAAGTTAGAACAACTATGAAAATAGTCACAAGAGCACAATTCCCTTTGCAGCTTGCCTGTGCACGAACTATTCATAGAGCACAAGGTCTCACAATGGACACACTGGCTTTTGATCCCTCTAAAGTGTACCAACATGGTCTTGTTTACACTGCTTTATCACGTGTAAGGAACATCGAGTCATTGTACCTCATACATAAATTGCAGGAACAAAATTTCAAGGTTTCAGAAAAAGTAAATAATGAGATGCAACGCCTCACGACGTTGGCAGAATGGAAACTACAACATAGTCTTGCACCTGTCTGTTCAAGCCACTTCAGCCTATGTTCTTTGAATACACGTAGCTTTGCATTGCATGCCCAAGAAATAGCCCATGACTATGACTTGCTGGAAGCAACTGTTCTTTGTTTCCAGGAAACAAGAGACGATGTCCTCGACCATGTCAATTTCCTTAACGAAACATGCAACTGCTATACTGCATTCAGTATTCATGGTCTACTAACATGTTGCAAGAAAACAATTTCAATCCAAACTATCCAGACATTTGCAACAAATTATATAGAATCAATAACCATTGACCTGTTGCATCTAGGCACCACTCTACGTATCACAAATTTGTACTTGACACCAAACACACACATTCATGATTTATTCAGCCTAATAGAAAACATTCTTAGCTCATTGCCACCAACCTCCAAATTGATTGTTGCTGGGGACTTTAACATTGACATGCTACAATCCACAAAGACACAAGCACTCCTCCTTGAATTTATGCAACAACACAAGCTGTCACTACTTGTTGACAAGCCAACGACACATGCAGGCAGTCTATTGGACCACTTTTGGATACGCAACATCGAAAGTGGTGTTGTCAACTTCACTATACTAGATACATATTGGACAGACCACTTTGCAATATCTCTTCATTTCCAGCTGTAGTCAAAACATGCTCAATTTTGTCAAACAAAGTGTGCCCCTTTTACAAAATTGATTCCAGAATACCAAGAATGGTACAATTGATAAAGAACAGTTCTCACTTTGCATTTGTAATTTGTAATTTTATTTCGATACTCTGAAGATTGAAGACCAATGCAAATTAAAGCTGATGCACGAATAGCTATTCTCAAGTGTACAAGAAGATTAGACCATCCTGAATGTGGTGAGCATATAGAAATCTTGCCTCTTCAATTAATGATGATTATGATAGATACGATCAAGAAACATAGTTGGGGAATTGAAACAATGCAGTGGATTCTTAGGATCAGAAACTCAGCCATATATCCCATGAACTGTGTAAGTTTTGTTTGTGGTTAATTATGTATTCTAGCAATGATCCGAGTGCTATGGTTATAGGTAGTAACCCAGCCTAATTCATTCCAATTTTGAAATGCTATTATACTATGCATTTAATCTGATATGATGTAATTCACAATTGACTATCCTGACTTATGCTTCCCCAATTAGTTATGGTCTATCAATACAATTAATGATTTAGACAGGACTCAACAGAAATGACTATCAAAATCATCTCACAGAATCACCTTTAATAAACATATCAAACAAGTTTTTGCATGTTACTTATGAATGTTCAAGGATACATAAGGTTTTCCCAATATGGAAATGGTTCTTTTGAACTCAGCCTAATTAGGAAATTCTGTTTTAACCAAATTCCCTTGCTTCGATGTGGACAAATAGTAATGCAGATGCTAAATGTCTCTGCTTTCTTTTATGTTTTGCATTCATGCACATGAGGGCAGTTGCAGAGTCGCCGAGACAGTTTTTCTGTTGTTGAACATTTTGCCATTACTGCAGAAAGACATCCATAGTTATCTGCCTTAGGTTAGCTTGAACTTTCGTTTGTGTTGATGATACTTACTAAATAGTTTCACATTAAATACATGAATATCATACGTTATTGATGGCGGTTGACTGCACATATGTTGTTTAACACTACCTACCTCTCCTTCCTTGGAGGAGAGACACACTGTTAGTGATGAATGTTTGAATATTAAGTAACTTATTAATTTTCCAAATGCTTAATCATTGCGAGATTTGATACCATATTTTTAATATTGATATGGAAACTCATCTTCTCAAAATTTTGCGGTCCCTTCCATCAATTTCTAAATAGCTTCATGTTTCCCCTGCACCGACAGCACTTTGTTCATTGAAAAAATGCTTTTGTACTTAGATCAATTCTCTGTATATGTTGTTTGATTACGCTAAAAGGTTAAACAGCAGGAGATAATTCAATATCAAACAAAACCTGGCACAGCTCTTGAGCTCTACTTTCTTTTTCCAAAATCTATCCACTTCTTGAGAAGCCTGCTTTGAGAAAGCATAGGCCATGTGACTCTTAATGATTTCTGTTTAAACCTGCAAATAACAAAATATATTTTTCTACTTTAAATTGGGCACTCAACAGCAATTATATGAGCATCAAAAATCAGCTTTTCTCTTTTATCCAAGTCTATTCGAAATTTGAATATTCTTCTACTCTGATACAAAATTTTGACACAAGTTTACACAATATGTTTGATTTTGATATTCCACATTTAAATGGTTCTCTAAATGCAGATTTTTTAATTTCATCAAGGCTTGCACTATTGACAAGAAAACTGTGTTGCTACTCCAATCAGATTCACATAACATAAACCTCAGTTTAACAAGTTTGAAAATTCATGTGCTTAGACCCTAGGACAATATTGAATAAAGGGGTTGGGCTAGACATCTGATACCCCATAGTATAATAGTATAATAGTATCTGGCAGTTGTGAAT
The DNA here is from genome assembly GCA_007258455.2 of Sequoia sempervirens. NCBI lineage: Eukaryota > Viridiplantae > Streptophyta > Pinopsida > Cupressales > Cupressaceae > Sequoia > Sequoia sempervirens. The sequence goes on along the minus strand of VDFB02071598.1, from coordinate 5,158 downwards.
GTATAGACATCTGGCAGTTATTTTCAATATTGTTATTCAAAATGAAAGTAAAACAACTGCCAGATGTCTATACATAAAATGTCAGTCCAATGTGCTTATACCCTAGAACAATATTGAATAATAGTATAATAGTATCAGATGTCTATACATAAAATGTCAGTCCAATCTGCGTTTAAAAACTGTAGAAGGACATATAGATGAAGTCAACTTTCAGTATACCTATTTTTCATTTATTTTCTAAGTGATAAGCTCTTTTAAGTGTTCTAATAATTTGCATTGGCTTCTGCCTCTATGTTACAGCTCTCTTTTTTGCATTGGCTATATAGACTCAAGACTACGGCAACAAGACCCTCTTCAAACTGGTAAATGTCTTACTCTTGACACCAACAAGCTTGAAAACTAGTTTACTTGCTACCAATGTTTTTCATTCAATTTGTTTTGTTCCATTCATTGGCACAGATCTGCTATTGCATGCCCTGTACGAGCATTTGGAAAACAAGAATCCCGTTTGCTAGACACCATAACATGGATCATTCAATGGTGCCAGAACACCTGCCATCGAACAAGCGAAAGATGGATGAAAATATGTACTCACATTCTTAATATACTTTTGCCCTATCTTAGAATTATGTATTTCACATTAATCCTCACTAGCAACTCCTGCTAACACTTGTCCATCAGTGATGTAGACACCTCTGCCAGTGACGCTGCTTGCTCAAACGAGATTCAAGAACAAGGTCACAGCCATATAGCCACCCCTCGAAATGATGCTGCTCGTTCATGTCAGAGCCAACAACAAAAGAGGCAAGTATTTAAAAACATTCATGCCATATGTAACTTCATTTTTACCAGTGTCAGTTGCTTATTCTATTTCTATGATTGCTGCTATTGCAATTTACAGGATGAAGACAGAACCCGTTCAGCCATCAAGCATACTTGATATTTGTACAAAACAATCCATCAGTGATGTAGACACCTCTGCCAGTGACGCTGCTTGCTCAAACGAGATTCAAGAACAAGGTCACAGCCATATAGCCACCCCTCGAAATGATGCTGCTCGTTCATGTCAGAGCCAACAACAAAAGAGGCAAGTATTTAAAAACATTCATGCCATATGTAACTTCATTTTTACCAGTGTCAGTTGCTTATTCTATTTCTATGATTGCTGCTATTGCAATTTACAGGATGAAGACAGAACCCGTTCAGCCATCAAGCATACTTGATATTTGTACAAAACAATCCATCAGTGATGTAGACACCTCTGCCAGTGACGTTGCTTGCTCAAACGAGATTCAAGAACAAGGTCACAGCCATATAGCCACCCCTCGAAATGATGCTGCTCGTTCATGTCAGAGCCAACAACAAAAGAGGCAAGTATTTAAAAACATTCATGCCATATGTAACTTCATTTTTACCAGTGTCAGTTGCTTATTCTATTTCTATGATTGCTGCTATTGCAATTTACAGGATGGAGACAGAACCCGTTCAGCCATCAAGCATACTTGATATTTGTACAAAACAATCGGCTGTAGCCTTTGAAGGTGATGTCCTGGTCATCTATGGCCCTGCTGCTACCAACAACCCTCCAACCCAGCCAAAAGTACCAATTCTACATCTTGACTTGGTCGATAGCTATGGCCAAATGACAATAACAACAAACATTAACAACAGATTGATTGACATATTCTTGCCAAATCTATCGCCTGGTACAAGTATTCGAATCACAAACTTTGTGATTAAAAAAAAATCAAAATATGACAGAGGAGATGCTGATTACTGTCTCCAGTTCACTAGTAAAACCACCATGCAAACCATTCCTAAAGTCTGCAAAGAGCGTAGACTAATACCTGACACAACCATCTCAGAGCTGATTAAATCAAAAGATAGCTATCCAATTGGATCAGTTGCTGCTATTGTTACTGCTCACTATCAAATGCCGACGCAACATGAACTACACATCAGAGATGGAGACACGCACAACGACTTAGCTACTGTAAGATATTATGCAATAATCTTAAACCTCACCCTAAATCCTTTTCATCATGCGTATTGTTGGCCATGACAACTAACTAAATTGTTCACTTTACAGATTATAGTACCTAGCAGCTTTACAACACCCTATGCAAAAGTGCGAATGTTATTGGCATCAGCAACAAAGCCACTGGTACTGTTCAAAAACATTGTTCGCAGCGGACACATAGGCTCAACACTCATGCAAACAACACAGTCCACGTTCATTGACGAGCTGAATGACCTATGTACTAAAGCTTTCCTGGGGAAATTGGTTTCTACCAGCACACAGGTATCTAGCCTCACAATATTGTACACTTATCTTCAAAAGATTTAGATTATTTTAGACACAATGCAATCTATACTAGTTCCTAGAGCAACTTTGTACCTTACTGATCTAACTTTTCTTAGCCTAGAGATCTCAACAGTGAACAACTATTATTACTAGACACTTATATTTTATACTTCTCCATTACTTTTGTTCACTTATATTTTATACTTCTCCATTACTTTTGTTCCATCCAGACATTGCTATGCCTTCTAATGAAATCTGCATTGCCATTCCAGGTAGTTGGCACCTTGAAACCAAAGAATGTCCACCTGCCACCATACCAGCCGATATGTGTGACTTGTGAACAAAGAGTTTTTCTTACTGAAACAACAGATAATGACGTTGTCCAGTGCGCAACATGCGCGACAACAACAAAATTCCAATATAGGCAATTCCTTGAATGCACAATACACACAACGAATGGAGATCTGGACTGTTACCTACAGAAAGAATTGCTAGAACAGAATTTCCCTCAACTTGCTGCAATACCTTATCTAAATTACAAAAGAGACATGTCCACGGTGATGTTCATGCTACGCAAATTCCAATTAGAAGGAACATTTACACTTGCCATGGACAACTGCATTATAGAAATTGTCAAACAAGACAATGCTATCGGACTTCCACCCAACTAAGAAGAGATTTGCAAATTAACACAAGTACTTATTTATTCTGCACAAACTAATTACTTGACTTTTACAAAATGTTGTCTTCCTCTCTCTGCTAAAGAATCTGTTTTGTTTCAGAGATGCTGGAGGACAAAGTAACCACCAATCTGCATAGTTCAGAGATGATTTTTAAGCTCTAATGGAACCCTAAATTGGGTTTTTGAAAAATCAATCTGCACAGGAAAAGGGGACAGTTTCATCGCTTTTGTGGTTTAGGCAATTTCAATGCTAAAAGCACTCAATTTTGGTACTGAAACGACACAAGGATAAATGCATCTGCAGTTTTTCTGAATAAACTTTTCAGCATTTGGGTGAGATAGAAGTATTGCCATTGAAAACAAAAACAACATTGATTTATGTATTATAGCTTATGGAAATTTGAACATTGCTTGATCTAAGCAAATGCTTTGCACATATTCTCCTCCATGCTTCTTGCTAGCCATTGCTAGGTAGCTTATGAACTCTGAATGTTTCTCAGTTACGTCCTTCAAACATTTGTCTTGAAATGTATCTTCTATCACAGTTAATGATCCATTGGCATTGGACTTCCAATTATATGATGTTGATGCAAGCATGTTGCTTTATTACCTTCTAATTTTTGTGACTTACTTAAATTGCATATAGCGGATGCACTTCCACGATGTCATCATGACAAACTATAATCATCAGGATTCACAAATTCCTGAATTTTTTTGTGGTTTGATTGCATTCTCATTATTAAACCATTGAGTAAACAGTTTATTTGCTGTCAAACTTTGACTTGTTTTAAAATCCCAGCATTTTGCTCTTTTTCATATGAGTTTATTTCTGTTCTTTTGCATGCAAACAACCCTGCTCATGGCAGGGACTCCAGCTCCCGCAGAGCTTTTTTTGGAAGATAAAATCATTAAATTGGATGAATTCAGTTTGATGTTTATTTTTGTTGTATGGAATTGGGGTGACTTGTTATTCCTGTTTGCATCAAAAGGTTTGAATTGGTGATAAATCTATCCTCACTATTATTGGATGTAGAAGAGTTAAGGTCAAATTCTTTTATGGGAGGTGTTGATGTTCAAAATTATTTTTTCATACACCTCTGTACCAACATGGGAAATCTTATAGGTGTGGGACATGATCTACAAGATAATCTTTTACCATTTAAAGTTATCAATTAATAGTGAAAAAAAATTGTTGGTGTAAATAGGTGTTTTACCTATCTAGTCATTAGTAGGTCCTATTTACATTTTAAGTTTACTTAGGTCGTAGGAGGGAATCTTTCTAGAATGTGTTAGATCTTATCTTTATCTTTGAGTGCTCTTCTTAACACGGTTTCCTAGGAAGCTACGAAGCTTGTTTCCATGCCATAGGATTGCCATCAATTTGCTCATTGTTAATCCCATGTCTCCACCCTATTATATAAACCATAAGTTCCTCATACATTGCATGTATTGAATTCCCATTGGGATTTAATTCCACAGTAACGGAACATTACATTGATCTCTCTGTGTTTCTTCATGAAGTTCCTAGATCTTGGGTGGCTATAATCTCTTACCAAATCTTACATGGTGTAGAGTTATTCTATACCAACTCTTGCATGGTGTCATATATTAATTTCATAGCTTGTATTTAATAATGTTAAGTTAATTGAAATAATTGGGAAAAAGGGAAATTATCATTTAATGTTTATGGATTTGATAAATGTTATGATATATTTGAATTTGAATATCTTGTAATTTTATGATTTAAGAGAATTATTCCATAAGATTATTAGTTGAAGGTTATTGATAAGTGGACAAGTGTAAGAATGTGTGTAGGAGTAGGTTGAAGGATGAGAACTTGATTGAGGTAGGAACGCTTAGCTGGATGATGATAGTAAGCAAGAATGGAATATGGAATCTTACACACACCATAGTAGATAATGACATCTGCATTGTTTACAATTGATAGATATCATTTATATTGCCTGAAATTATAATTTGGTGAATAAGTAATCTTGTGAAAGAAACAAATTCAGTGCATCCTTGACTTACTCTATTTATCTCAAAGTTTGATGATAAATGATATCAGAAATACATTCTATCATGTATAAATGTCATATGGAAATGAATGTGTTATTTGTTCATTTTGAAAAATTTGAAAAATAGGTATTTGAATAAGGAAATAGAAAATA
>VDFB02071597.1:0-11374 GCA_007258455.2 Sequoia sempervirens | reverse complement strand
TTTCATACCCAAGAGGAAGGTTGTAATGAGCTAATTTAGCATCAATTTCTTCATATCCTTCAATGGCACATACTGTGAAATCTCCAAAACAAAGAGTGCTAGGCAAGAGTGATTGTTTATTATGACTCTTGAGATGTTTAGTATTAGACCTTGCTAATTTTCGTACTATTTCCAAATAAGCAACTTTGTTAGGAACCACTTAGGGTAGCAAATGTGGAACCCCTTCAAATCCATAAACCTTTATTATTGTGCAATCGGAGAAGGCATACCAGTCTCCCCAATTATGGTTCACCTTGCCTCTCGGGTTGTTTTCCTTTGGTCTCAAAAATCTCTACACCTCAGGGGATAATTTGTGATCATATGAATAGCCTGGAAACTTCATTAGTGGTTTAACAAAATATTCTTCAAAATATAAATAGTGAGACCTCTCACATCGACTATCCCATAGTGCAGTCCACATCTGTGCAGGTTTAAAGTTTCCATCTTTATATGTGTCTTTGATTCTTAATTCTTTACCCCACACATTTCTAGCATGTCCCTCATATAAAAGTAAATGCATTAACAAGGAATAGTGTTTGAAATCTATGCAATCAATGTTGTTTTTTATTCTTTCAAGCCCTTGATTTAGGGCATTCACCAAATAGTTTGCATAGTCGAATGACCTAGCATCTTTGCTTTGTATATCAGCTGCTAGAACCATCGGTGCAATAGACATAAGTGGTGGAACCTCAATTCCCAAGACTTGACCAGCTGAGTAGTAGGTATATTGGAAGTATTCTTCAAAAAAATCTATATGAAATGGAGGGTTTTCATTGCTCAAAAATTTTCTGAGTTAACCTTGCTCATTTTTAGGTTTGTGCAAAGCTAGCTTCCATCTCTTGTAACTAGTATCCATTTAACTATATTTTGTCAAAAAGTCTCTAATGGTGAATGGAAAGTTCATGAGGCCTTCTAATTGAAGTACATTAGAGATCAGGTCTTGGGAGATAACAAGCATATCAGCCCCATTTGGTGATTGGATAGTTCTTTTCTTGGCATTATACTGACTAGCTAGAGCTTTCACCAATTCTACGTTGATGAACATGTTTGGCACCACAAGTCTTCCTAAGTTCAGTCTCCATGGGTTACAGACTAGTTGAAATCTGAATTGTTTTCTGTAGTGATACATAAAAGTCTCATAGCCCCGATGTGGCATCCAAACATCCCCAAGACCCCTATGTTTATCTAATAATTTACTTGCTTGAACACTTCTTCTGGGTCTTGGCCCTGACCCCGAACACTGATCTATCAAGTCTTGGTTTAAATTCCTCTTTTCAATTTTTTGTTTCTTTGCCTTAGGTTTTCCCACATTTTCTTCCATTGCAAACTCTGAAAAAATGCAACTTTCTAGCTAAGAGTGGAGTACTTACGTGAATTTTTTCTTCTCTTGGCTTCACTGTGTGAGATCTCAGAGTTTTATCCTTTCTACTTCTACCCTTAGCGTAGCCTTTCTGGTTTTTGCAAATTGTATGATTAATTTGTGGTGCAATTCACCTCTGTGTTGGCTCATTAATATACCACCTGCTTCAATCTTGTCATCGGGGAGAGCATTTATGTTAAATATCCTGATGATGCTTTTGACACCACATCAACTAGTAGTAATCATTCATCTCTATATCATTGGCACCTTGGTTTGTTTTCCACCAATGGCCACCTTCTCCACCGATAAGTGTTTTTCTTTCAGTCTATCGGTAAGACATCAAACAATGTTACCCTGATGCATCCCAACTTCACTAATAAGTGTTAGACTTTGATACCTCGTGATTATATCAGGCTATCAGGGGAGCTTCATCATTCATTCCACTGATGCACTAGAGTTGCGCCAATGGAAGGATATTACGCTGATGTAAGGATATGAATTGCCCCTATCAGGCTATCGATGGGGTGGTGATGGGAGTTCCACCAACATAGTATTGTTAGCCCGATGGTATCAAAGGACTTCAATGGATTTCATGAATGTGCTTATTTGGGTATGTTGGTTACAAAAATGGATTCTTTACATGAACCTCAACAATTTGTGTAGATCATGAAATTGAATCTGGTGAGATTTTGTAAGGACTAGGAGATAAATGAATAGATGTTAATGCAAATATGTGGGATTATTTTTTTTTAGTCCTAACACAGCTCTTTTGACATTTTTTTGTCTTATACTTATTGTGTGATGCATGATCTTTATTTTTCTTTGTTATTTTGTGCATGCATGTGTCATGTGTAGGCTTAATAGTTGGTTATTGACCTCTCATATGAGCTGATATGTTGGTGATCTAGGTTTTCTAAACAAAAGTCCCCCCGATAAAGTAAATTTCCCTCAATAGAATAATATGTAATAATATTTAATTGAGGGAGTATAATATTTCTTATAGGGATGTATTGTCTATGCATTGATGGCAAATTGTATTCACTTGAAAGTTTTTAAAGTCTTTCCACCAAATTCATTTTGTGCATATCTATTGTAGATGTCCTTAAGCTATATGAAAAAGGTGTATATATAATTTGAGATCAATTGATAAGCTGAGACATGTAATGTTTATTTGATTTACATTTTACTTAAGATATAATTTCGTTATGTTGCTGAATTTCTTAGTTCAATAATTGGGATTCTCAATGATCTTGTATACCCAAAGTGTATGTGATAGAAATAAATTAGGTAGTCATGTCGATTAGTTTGACAATTTAAATGATCTTGAGTTCATAAGTACATAGTGATAAGTTTTGACAAATAACATAATTTCTTATTGCATTTATCACAAAAACAAAGGCCTCTTTTGATTGTAGCAGAGGATGTAGAGAGTGAAGCATTGCCTACTTTGATATTTGAAATTGATGATTTTTTTACTAAATTGATAATGTTTGAAGTTTCTTTTTCTTTCTTAGATGTTGAGTCTAATTAATAAGTTTAATGTTGTGTTGCAACTTGAAAGTGAGTATGTTGATATGATAAAGGCTAGCATTTTTGATCCTCTAAAAGTTATCATAATTGCATTAGTTGATGCAGAAAGGTAAAACTTTTTATATTTATTATAATTAGTGGAACTTGCAACTACAATATTTGATAAAAATCTACTTCCAAATATGCTTTTAATGGATGTTATATCTTATTCTGATGCATTCACTATATCTAGCTTCTGGGTTTACGTACATAGTTGGAAAAGGAAAAGAAATGTTTGAATTTTAATATTTTTTTATTTGACTTTTCTAAGTTTTTGATGTGCAAATTTTGAAACCTTATTTTCAGGTTATAGCTCCAAATTGGAGAAGTGAAAGGTGAATACTAGCAAGGAAGAGTTTGGAGGAGCCAAAACCACTAGCGGCGGGAAAGCTATGGATTTGCAAGGATTAATGGGCCAGCTCTTATAGGAGGTCGTTAGTTCTCCAAAGAACTATAGTTAAGGGAAAATAGTATAAGTATATGAAAATAGGAGTATTATGTTTATATAGTGTTTTAAGTTGTAGCGTCATTGAGGCATTGAATGTAACCAATGAGATTTTGATTTGCAAATGAGGCTTAATGAAGTAAATTTTCAAAGTGGTTTTTTCTCCACTCATAAATACTATGTTGTGGCTCATCTTGATTTGTAATTTGTTTGAGTTTGTGTCTAATCAATCATATTTGTTCAAGTATTTTATTCTTCATTTCATGGTGTTTTTTAACATTTGAATATCTATGATACTTGAAGTTTATATGCATAAATTTGTGAGGATTAATTAAGTTAGATTTGATTTGTAATGACTAAATACATGACTAAATACATGACTAAATATATGACTAAATTAATGACTAAATATATGACTAAAATAATGACTGAATATATGACTAAATAAATGACTAAATATATGACTAAACAAATCACTACCATGACTAAATAAATGACTAAATTAATAACTATTTAAATCAATGACCAAATCAATGGCTAAATAAATGACTAAAATAGTTTAGTCATAAATTTAGTGGTGTTATAAATGACTACAAATAAACCACTAAAATAGTCACATGACTAAAATTAATGACTAAAAAATATGACTAAATTAATGACTAAATTAATGACCAAATCAATGACCAAATTAATGACTAAAATTGTTTAGTCATAAATTTAGTGGTATTATAAATGACTACAAATAAACCACTAGTAGTCACGTGACTAAAGTTAGTCATTTATATGCAATTTTTAGTAGTTTATTTAGTCATATATTGTTGTTTGTGTACTAGTGTTGGTTCTCAAACTAGATGGACACACAACACACTTAGATGGAGGACTGGTACATTTGATATGAGGGATGTATGAGTAGAGGGCAGTCTATGCTTGGGGCCACTTCATTTTAGCATACTTGTATTATAATCTTGGCCAATTTATGTTTTGAGATATCAAAAGCATGGTGCACTGTACACTTTTGTAGGTGTGTTTCCTTGAGCATATCGCATGCACTAGGCCTATCGGATTCCCTTATGTGATAGCTATAGGATATCCATGAGCATACAACTATCCTTTGTGATGCATATGGTAGTATGGGGATTTACACTTTTGGAGGGTGATATTTGACCGACTGGAGGAGGATGAGATCTTGTGGAGACCGTATCTACTAACTCTACAATGGATAGAACCCAAAAGATAGCTACGGAGGATGCAAATGGATAGGTATCTAGCTAGGAGGCATGACTATGTTGTACAAAATTTCTACTATGGGTGAGTCATGTGACAATTTGGACAAGTACAAACACCACCGAGGGCATGAAGGCATGCCCCTTCATTAGATAATCAGTGCAAAGTGCCCGAAGGCCATGTGATACTATTCAAATAACTATAGATCATGTTGATGAGAGTGATTATGATGATTTAGATCATTAACAACCACCAACATTTAACATTAATGATTTTGACAACATAGATGAGCACGAAGAGTGGTGGCCATATGCATGACTAGCTCCTGTGTTGCCCATGGACTTACCTATAGGTTATGTAGGACCAACACCAGATGAGGGAGATGATCCAAAGGACAAAGCAAAGGAGGTATGATATAGGCCATCAAATATTTTCATTGATGTTCTTTATGAGGAGTACAAGTCAGATGTCGATCCTAATTATGAGGACTAGGATAGAGGAGAGAATGATGAGGAGGAGGAGGATTATGAGGAGGATTATTATTACTAGGAGAAGCCACCCCTAAGTGAGGGTGATGAGCTAGCTATTGAGGATCGGTATGAGCATGGAGAGTACTCACATACTTATAGGACCAAATCTCATGTAATAGCTACAACAGACATCGACACCCAGAGTCAAAGAGAGGCTAGCACATCCTTGATGGCCCCCAAAGAGGATGAGGTTGACATTCCTCATCCAACTAGAGAGATAGGTTATGACATTTGATTTTATGCATGTACTTGAGTATTTTATGCTTTGTTTATATATATATATATCATGATGATTACTGATTGTGTACATTTTCTATATATTGCAAGAGCGATGAGAGACTAGTGAAATTTCTATCATCAATTTGTTGTGGATATAGTTCCTACATCCATTGACGAGGAGGAGATGGATCCTGACTACATGACCCCACTGATCATGGAGGAGGATCCAAATTCGCTTAGACCTTTCGCAACGTTACGAGCTGCATACGAGAATGTGAGGAGATGACTCCATCAAGCTGAGAGTGCAACATAGACATCACAAACCTCAATAGAGGTTGAGAGACTACATGCAAAGCTAGCACAAACATGAGTGGAGAGGGATCAGATGGCAGAGGAGCAACTTGTGGTCATTGGTCGAGTGTAGGGTCTGCATTTCTCACTTAGATTCGGTAGTTTGTGGTCATGGTCACACTCGACTGTCTTACAATGTCCAGGGACCAACTCACAAGTACTAGAGCCTGAGGGGTATAACTCTCACAAACCTCTATGACTTTGTATATGACATTGGCATGTATATAAAACTTTGATATATATATAGACATGCACATTTTATGTTATTATGATGTGTTTCTTTTTATGGATGTTAAATGCAATGTGATTAATTAAATAACTTATGATAAAAGTATTAAATAAATGTCGACATGATGTAACATGATTAATGTGATCTATTTTAAAACATATTTTAGTTTTATTGTAGATACAACTTCATTGATTAGAATATAATATGTTAAATTAAATACACCTATAACTCATATAAGGATCTAACTTAACATAACACAAAGGTGAATAGTATGAATCCTAAAATAATTATAAAATGAGCTTAAATAATTAGCTTAGTGTTAAATACAATCACAAAATTAGTTGTCAAGAATGAAGCAATGTGAAAGTTATTTAGAATAATATCAAATAACTTTAAATAACACTGCTTTATCCATCACACTATTCAAAGAGGTTAGAGATAATATCGAAACAAATGTGTGGCATTAATGGGTTCCTTAAGGGGTGTTCTGTCAAACTGCATTAAGAGATAATCACTAGACCCATAATTGGTATCAACTATGTAGGGTCCTAGCCAATTAGGGTTGAATTTATCTTTATCTTCATTGTCAGCACTAACATTTCATTGATTTTCAATAAGAACAAGATCTCCCTTAGAAAATGATTGAGGGATGACATGTATATTGTGTTTGCATTGTAATTGTTTGATGTGAGCTTGGAGATGTTCGAGAGCATTAATGTGTTGTTCATCGAGCATCTCAAGTTGATGTAATCATTGATCTTTATAAGTGTCTTCATTAATAAGATATTGGACACCAATTCACAATGTAGGAATTTCTCACTCCAAGGGCATGATTGTGTTAGTTCCGTAAACAAGGTTATAAGGTGTAGTTCCTGTGGATGATCTAACATTTGTTCAATAAGCCCAAAGTGCATAAAATAGTTGTGTATTCCAATCTGTATGATGCTTTTTGACATTTTTCTTGAGAATTTTTTCGAGAATCTTATTACTTTTTTTAGATTTTCCATTGGATTGTAGATAATACGGTGTGGAAAAGCAATGTTGAATGTTGAATGTTTCAAGAAAATTTTGAACTCTTGGTATTCTTAAATGTGTTGGCAACATATAGCATACAAGGGGAGAGGGGCATGAATCAGTTGTCACATAAATTATACTTATTAAAATTATTCTCATATATGATATATAAACATGAAAGCATAAACCATCACCACATCAGAAACACACATAACACCAAGATTTTTTTATACACAGAAACCTTATTAGGGGAAAAACCATAGTGGAGGTTAGTCCACAAGATTATACTCTGTTAAAAGTATAAAAGAATTATAAATGGGAATGCACATACATTCAAGAACACTGCCTAGAGCTCACTACTCAAATACAAAAAGGCTTACTACCCAAAGGAAGACTCACTATCTTATAGAAACATTCAGATTACATTCAAAAGATTTTGAACTAAGAAAATATCATCTGCTAATCCATTATTATAGTTTCAGTTAAGCACACAGACACCTGCTCACTCTTCTTCACAATTCACTTTTTCCTTTGAACTTAGATTTGAACATTATTCACACACAACACTAGCACACTTTGCACACCACTCATACCATATCCCTTCAAATGATATAAACAATCGAACATATGTATCCACGACTAGGAATAACATCATCTACATGTTGGATTTAACAAAATATAAAATATGTACAAACTGTCGACCCAATCTATAAATAATTTTCAATGTGCACCAACCAATGTCGGCCACAACATAGTGAAGACCCAAAACAATATCCTCAAACAAGAACCACCTTCAAAAATTATGCCTCAAAGATCCACAACATTCTACAATCACCCTGACATCCAGGATCATGAGAAACATAAACTCAAAGAAGAAAATCACCAATTGCAAGCACAACAATCAATGTCGATCAAAAACACAGATAGAGCATGATATAGAAACATCCAAAATAATCATGAATCACTATATAATCATTTACAACAACTCAAGTTACTAGAATCATATCATCATCTTTTAGGAACACCAACTGAAGCAACATAATAGCTATCAAAGCATAGATACTCATAACTCAACCAAATCTTCATGTGGATCTCTGAAACTTTATGTGGATAAACTAGATATACTCAAAAGAAAACCCTTTGATCCATAACCTCTAGCCATCAATATATTGAGCTAGCCATTAGACTGAACTTCATTGTATCACTGACAACCTGCAACTTATTTTAATACAATTTTCTCAATATCCTCAACATATACAACCTTAAAGACATTAATGCCAATAGTGTTGACATCAATGACAACCACATATCAACAATATCCAACAAAATGGAGTTTTGTTATCTAAAGCAATTGTGGAAGGGAGCTAAAAGTGAGCAATTATGTGTTCCAATATGAAATGACAAACTACTTCAGTAGTTGTAGAATGGAGAGGAATAACTTCCACCCATTTCCTGAAATAGTTTGTTGCAATGATGATAAATGTATGTCTAGCAGAAGGAGGTGAAATTTTTCCAATAAGATCCAATCCCCCTACTGAAAATGGCCAAATGGGAACTTGGGCATGAAGCTCAAAAGTAGGAGCATGGATCAATTTGCTATGTTCTCGGCATTTTTGACATTTTTCAATGTAAGCGAAGCAATCCTTCTCCATATGTCTCTAATAATAACCCATCTAGATAAGTTTTTGCACTAACTATGGACCTCCAAAATGACCTCCATAGGCACCCAGGATGAGCCTATTCAAGCGCTTAAGGGATTTTAGAATCTTTAATACATTGTAATAAGAGACCATTGAAAGATATTTTATACAATACATTTGCGAGGATCACATATTTAGCTGCTAGCTTGCATAAATTTTTTTGAGTATTTGTTGTGGCAAGTTTGGGAATGGTACCATCTTTTAAATAGTTTTATAGTGTATCATACCATTCACACAAGGCATCTTGATTTATTATGAAAATTTCCTCTAGAGGAGTATCAATCAAAGGTTTCATGATAGGATGGATAGCAAAGGTGAAATCTATGGAAGGATCATGTGGGGATATAAGAGAAGATGCACTCGCCATTGCATCTGCAGGCTGATTGTATTTTCATGTGATGTTATCAATGGTGATTGATTTGAATGTATCTAGTAATTTCATTATAAGATCCTTGTATTTTGATAACTTGTCATGTTTAGTTTGATATGTACCATTGATTTTTTTGATAACCAATTATGAATCGCTAAATATTTTTATATGTTTAACATTCATTATTAAAGCAGCTCAAAAACCTATGATCAATTCCTCATACTAAGCTGTGTTATTTGTGCATAGGAAATTTAATCGATAAGATAAGGGAATACGTTTTCTGTTGGGTGGAATTAATACCACTATAGCACCAGAACCTGTTCTACACTTAGATCCATCGAAATACAATTCCCATGGTTGAATGTCAGTGGTCAAGACATTATCATTAGGAAATAATTCATAAGTAGGTAAAGCGAAAGGGGAAGGAGCATCAAATAAGTGGTCGGTTAAGGCTTGTCCTTTGATTGCGTTTTGAGAAAAAAACTTAATATAAAACTCAATTAACAACATTACCCACTTAGCTAGGCATCCAAAAAGATCTATTCTGTTAGAAAGATGTTTGAGAGGATCAAATTTTGTGATGACTTGTATTTCAACATTCAGTAAATAATGTCACAATTTACTAGCAACGAATACAAAAGCCAAGCATTTCTTTTCAATTGGTGAATATAGAGTTTCGTAATCAATGAAGGTCTGACTTATGTAATAAATGGGTTTTTCTTTACCATTATCATTGTGTTGAGCCAACAATGATGCAAGAGCATGAGCAGATGTGGCGATGTACAAGATAAATGGTTTGTTTGGCATGACGGGTTGTAAAACAAGTGTGGTTTCAAGGTATTCCTATAAACTCTCAAAATCATGTTTGCAATCCTCATCCTAATCAAAAGTTATACCCTTTTTAAGGAGATGCATGAAAGGTAATGCGTGATTGGCTAAAGATGCAACAAAATGTGGGATAGCTTGAATTCGACCTTCTAACATGCACAACTGAGAAATATTGCTAGGAGGTGGCATGCTAATGATTGCATCAATTTTCTTTGTGTCCACCTCGATGCCTCTGTGAGATATGACAAACCCTGAAAGTTTACCACTATCTATGCCAAAGACACACTTTTTTGGATTTAATCGCATATTGTATTTATGTATTCATTCAAATATTTTTTAAAGGACATTTACATTGTCTTGTCGTGCTAAGGATTTAGCTAGGATATCATCAACATAATCCTCCAAAATTTTGTGAATGTAATCATGAAAGATTAATGTCATTGCATGTTGATAAGTTGTCTTAGCATTATTTAGACCAAAGGGCATCACAACCCAACAAAATGTTCCCCAAATAGTTGTAAAGGCTGTTTTATATTGATCTTGATGGTTAATGAGGATTTGATTATAGCCAGAAAATCCATCCATGAATGACAACAAAGCATGTTCAACAGTTGAATCCACAATCATGTCTATATTTCAGAAGTAGAAAGTCATCGTTTAAAGAATATTTATTCAAATTGCGAAAATCTGTGTACATATCCTAATACGATTATCAGGTTTTGCAACTATGACAATGTTTGAGATCCAAGGGGAATAATATATAGGTTGAATGAAGCATGCATCAAGGAGTTTTTCCAGCTCCTACAACATGAAAGACTATGTTAGGCAGCATTTTTTCATATCTTTTGATGACTTGATTAGCATTTTCAGCAAGGACAATGTTATGTGTGACAATTTTTAGGTCAATTCCTAGCATATCAGAATATTTCCAAGCAAAAATTTTTGGAAAATCATGAAGTAAAATGGTAGTATCTTCTTGTTCTTCATCATCAAGGCACTTCCCAATCTTAATAATTGTTTCCCTATAATTAATGACCATTGGGACATCAATTGTATCTCCTAAAGGGAGCTACTACTGGATTTAGGAACTTCAAATTCATAGGGTTCTTCAGTGATATCACTTTCTTCTTGCTTAGTAACAATCAGAGCACGAGAAATTCATTTCAAGGAAGTAAGCGAGGATGTGTTATCATAAACACCTTACATTTGTTTCAAAGTTTCATCACTATCAACATACTTCCAAGATGGTGTTAATTTTGTATCAAGCAATTTAGGATGTTTAATTGTGAGTTGGTGGTTTGGATGACATGTAATAGTGTTAATCTTCAAAGATGGTCATTGAGTAGAATTTTGTCATTTTAGAAAAATAATATCCCAATCCAGTTTTTGTTTCTTGCGTATTAGGTTCAGTAGGAACACAAATACCTTGTTCATGTTTTCCACACCCTTTTCCAGTATATCCTAATTTTTTTACAATTTCATAGCCTTTTCCATAA
>VDFB02071596.1:0-21448 GCA_007258455.2 Sequoia sempervirens | reverse complement strand
ATTAGGCGGATAACCAGCCATGAAGATACATCTATCTAATTCATCCGCTGCGACGGGCATCCACGTAAAAAGTGGGGATTCACCACTTGAGAGTGGGTACAATGAGAGCTACAATGTTCATTCTCCACACTGGCGGTAAACCATCCAGAGGTAATTAATATGGAATTTAAACAAGTAATTGCAGAAAGTAAAATAGTTGGATTAGTACTACTAAATCTCAACCTTACAATCAATAACTCTGCAGATTACTAATTACAATGATAGAGAATGAAGCTAAGAAGAGGAGAATGTATTATAACAATGATTTAACACTCCAAAACTGAAGTAATAGGCCAAAACAGAAAACAATTACAATCTGATGTAAAAATCTGAGTTCTGAAATTTCTGATCAGCAAACTATGAAATCAATAAAATGTTCATAACTTCATCAAATTACCTCCGATTTACGTGAAACGAAAACCAATGTGCTATTGGAGGATAGGCGCCCAAGTTCAGATGAAGAAACAACAACAAAAACTCAGCATTTAATTTCCTTTGCACAATTCCCAATGTCCAGAATGGTACGGCCTTGAGCAAGGGCGATTTTGCAAGTAAAAATCAGAAACTTCAAATTAAATTCTGCCACTTTGCAAGAAGGGTCGCCATAGGTCTACAATTGCATAGCAAAGATACCCAGAACAGAATAAAATTTATTTCAAGAGCTGCTAACAAAATACACTTTCAGCTGTAGGTGCATCAGCAACTTCGAAATTGACAAAACTCCAAAATTCTTCAACATTCGAACTCAATCTGCTAGTCTGGATGAGAAGCAGTCCCAAAACCAAGTAGGTGTTATCTTTCAAACATGAAATTGGATAAATGCTAAGAGGTAAGCATTCCTCGAAGCTAAATTCATGCAGTCATTCCGACAGCATAACAATATGATAAGCATAAATGCATACCAAGGCTGGAGAAAAACCTTCACTATATAGAAGCTCACAAAACTCTTCAAATTCCTGAGAAAGCACACCAAAAGACACAAGAGTCTTTTCAAATTTCCAAAAACAATTAATTCTCAAGATGGCGTCCCTTTGTGCACAATATGAATTTCACTTTATTTAAAAATCTCCTTAAAAGTGGCGTCCACTTTTCCCAAGGCATTAGACAATAATTAAAATATATAAACACCTCATGAAGGCGTCCCCCTTCCAAGTCCCTCTTTTAAACACAACTTATAGTTGTTCTCCTAGGCCAAGGGGTCAACTGCAAGTTATAACATTAATGCCTTTATTCACCAAAATAAAAACCTTTAGAAGCCAGACTTGAATTGCATTAAATGCTCCAACTGAAAATGAAGACCTTGAAGACTGATAACTGCATACTGCCAAAAATAGAATTTACTATAAATAGTAAACTCCCTGAAATGCCATAGAACCTCTGAACATGGAAACCCTAATTTTCCCTCAAATGAGCCTACAGGCTTCCGGAATAGGTTTATGAGTGTCAGAATAGATCACTAATGAGAAGGGGACATTACATTTACCTCCTTGGGAATCCTGTGATAAAGTTTATCTATACCAATTCCCTACTCCTAATTCCTCTTGCTCTGTTTATCTAGAGGGAATAGGATAGATTAAGCATTAGCCTAGTTGTAGTTAAAGATCTACAAAACTAGAGAAAATCCTTAGCTGCAATGTGTTTTGTTTCTTAACCTTGTGCCTCTTCTAGTTGAGTCAAAAAGATAGGATTTAGATCATTTACCTTTTCACGCATATCAGCAAAAGAGGGAGCTTCCCCTCCTAATTTGAAGAGCAGTCATTACGCACCGTGCATAGCTGTCCGTTGACAATACACACTCTAGAGGTGTGAATTGTAATACCGACACATATATGTTCTATCATTGCAAGGGAAGTAATACATGATGCTCCAAAATGCATGCAAGGATGAGTTGCCAGATCTTATATTTTAAGACATGCATGAAATTGCCATTTATGAATCCTATAGATAGATAAAATATGGAGCTCGAAACACAAGTGGTAACTTTGCAAAAGAGTTAAACGACGCCTGAAAGGAAGGAAAAGAGAGAAAATTACTCAGCGGCATTTGTATATGGTCTGCAAACCTTAAGCGGTAGTTTTATCTAGTTATGAAACTCTAGCATCATCTTTGAATGGTTCTATAACCATCGGTGGCACTTGCCACAATCAAGATAACTATTAAAGAAGTCAACATCACGAAAGCAAAGCCGACGGTCCCAAAACAGTTATGTGAACCATTAAAAATGTCGATAGTACTTTGAAACCAACACATGAAAAGAGGCCGACCTTGTGAATTGTGGAGGATAGAAGTTATCGGCATTTTGAGAAATTCTGGAACTACTAGCAACGCCCAGAACAAATTGTGGAAACTATGTTTGGATGACAATGGTGTCTTACCATTTCCTTTCCTGTAGTCGATAAGTTTGATGGAACACTTCTAAGGAATGCTTTTTCACCAAATTCAATGACTCCAGGGAGTAGGTTAGAAAAGATTTTAAAAGCTTTTCAAGCAAAAGGGAATGGCTCGTGTAATTCAGGGATTAATGGCTAGAGCAAATAGAGATCATCTTCTCATGCTTGATGAGATTTATTATGATGCTAGAGGGAAAGAAGAGGAAGTTGATAAGCTTACTCATGAGCTTAAGGTTACCATGGATTCCTTGAAGAGCACCCAAATGGTCCTTCAAGAATCAGAGATTCAAGTTGATGAGCTTTGCTTGGAGTTCAGCTTGGCTCAATCTTCATTATCCACAACTGAAATTCTATCATCTATGACAGCCATACCTCATGAGGATGATGGTCGTTGTCATGATTTGAGGGAAGAGCCTCTTGTGATGGTCAAGCACGAGGAGCATTCCAGATTTGCATGGGCTTGAGGAGAGGTATGATTCAGAAATTTCTGATTATACATAGGGTTTGCTTTATGGGGATCTTAAGTCACCTCTTTTGGAGAGCCCATTGAAGGCTCAAGTCATAGATATGGATGAGATAGTTGAGTAGACACTTTGTGGACTAGCCAACAGTAATTTGCATGCATGTGTTAAGGGAGACATTTGTGATGCAAATTTGGTTGGGCATTTAGTCATCCTTGAGGAGCTCAAGGAATCTACTTGTGTTGAAGATTTCTTTGAGGAGTACGAGGCCACCCTAATTTCAGAACTGGTGACTCATGTCATGGAGACATTTGATGGTGATTGGAATGTACTTGGAGGTGGGAAGTCTCAACTGGTCTATGATCCAAGGTATGAAGATTATGTCATAGAGGTAATTGATTTTGAGAGGCATATGCTCAAGTTTCAGATAGACTATGGTCTATGGTATGGAGATAAGTATGAGGGAAAAAGTATTCCAGCCCTAACCTGTTGGTTTCTACCTCATACATTGTTGGTAGATGGCTGTCCTACTTTGATGGTTAGGGAGTTTTTAGGGTATACCTTGAGGAAATCAGCTGTTTGGATGGATTGGAGTGGTTGGGATCACTACTTTGGCACTGGAGGTTGGCCTGATGATGAGTTCCTATCATCCTAGGACATTGTAGATACCTTTTGCTCCATCATAGGTATGATTTTCAGTTTGCATGGTGCTGTTTTCATTTATACCAGCAGCTTAGTAGGGGTTGGTGTGT
The DNA here is from genome assembly GCA_007258455.2 of Sequoia sempervirens. Lineage (NCBI taxonomy): Eukaryota > Viridiplantae > Streptophyta > Pinopsida > Cupressales > Cupressaceae > Sequoia > Sequoia sempervirens. The sequence goes on along the minus strand of VDFB02071596.1, from coordinate 17,806 downwards.
GTTTCCATGCACCTGTGATGGGCATCTTTCACATCCATAGGAGATCATTCAGAGTGGGATGGATAGTTGAAGACATGTACACATCAATCTTGGTTACAGGTTTAGGTGTCACTAGTGGAATGAGTGCACAGGATGAGTTTAAAACAGGAACAAAATGATATATTAGGTATCCATGAAAATGAACCATCTAGTGCATCCACAATTGAAATGGGCACAGGTCTCTATATTGGTGATGTAGAGATTGTTATCTATAAGCCTTGTGAGGAGGAGGTGGATTCTTTTGAGATTTGTTTGATCATAATGCTGTCCCAACATTGTTTCTTGAGGATAGTAGGGCATCTACTAGTGAATCATGTGAATTGAGGGGATAGCTGAAAGTTCCTGAAGATAAGGTTGTTCAAACCTTAACTTTTTTTGATAGCATGCACAAGTTTGTTGAATACCTCCTCTGGTCAACTCAATTTGAAGAATGGAAGAAAGGGGTAATGGTTGGAGCTTCTATCCCATGTCTGCGGGCTATAAAACATGCTTTATTGGTAATAAAATCAGATTACCTCCATTTGCTTTCAAATAGAGACTTGGCCATCAGGTTGGTAGAGGAGGCTTACAGAGCTAATGCAAAATCTGCTCTTCATGATCTAAGTTGTGAGACACCTCGTGATGCATGCATTGAGAATGATGAGATAGGGAATCCCCATGACTATTCTAGTACTGCATTGGCACAAGTAGGTGAATTTCACCTTGATTGCATAGTGGAGTAGTGTTACGAATAATCCAACACCTCGAGTAGAAGTTGTTATGAACAGCCCATGCACACTACGAATGAGTGCTCTTCAAATTATGGAGGGAAGTTCTCGCTGTACTTTGACAAATATACTTGCAAAGGAAAAAATAAGTTTTCAAACTATGTCCCTGGCCTTTTGTTTCAGCTGCTAGAGGCACAAGACTTTCTTGAAAGAACTTCTACGTTGCAGCTGAGTTTTCTCTGGTTTCGCAAATCAACTAAACTACAACTTATATCTATCCAATCTCCTCAGGAAAACAAAGCAAGAGGAAACGGAGCAAGGTTTGACTATCTGACGATAAGCGGGTTTAGACTCTCTACTTGAAGGCAAGGTGGGTACAACTATCATCTCAATCTAAACAAGCTTATTGGGCACTACAGATTTAAGAATTCACTAAGACGATCTTATGGAACCCTGTGTGGCATAACACTCGATCGAAACAGCAAAGCCTTCACAAAACAGCCTTTATCTTTATAATCTCAATGAACCCTATGTGGCATAACGATCAATCACAATGGTAAATTAACATAAACAGCCTTATCACTTCAATCTCTTGGAACCCTATGTGGCATAACAATTGATTTCAATGATAAAGATGCTCAAACAGATATATCTAAGCTATGGAAAGAATTCAGCATTACAATCTTTCAAAACCCTATGTGGCATAACAATCAATTGCAATAGTGAAGACACATGAACAAGTACCAAAAAGAGCAATATTGAGGGCAAGGTAGGCGCAGCATATATTTCTCTCTCAAGCAAAAGTTATTTACAAATGAGCAAAAGCTCTTATTTATATACATCAAGGTGTAGGGAACCCTAAAATCACCTTTGAGTCATCTACAGTTCTTGCAATGCATGCAAGATTTGCTGCCAAACCCTAATGAAGTAAACTATACAGTCAACTGGAAAACTACCATCAGTTAACCGAAACATCTAATCTAAAATGGACAATTGTGTGAGCATGCACGTCCTTATTGAAAGCAAGTTAACTGGAAGACTACCATCAGTTAACGAAAAACCCTAAATGAAACTCCAAGTAAACAAGGTGAATCTCAGAATAGATATGCATGAGGTGAGACAGCCAGTTAACTTGAAAGGGTAACATCAAGTTAACTCCTATGTGTAATGTCTCTATCCCGAGAGGTGGAAACTGAAGTCTACCGGGTCGCGGATCTCAAACAAAGCAATCCTCAATGAGATTGTTAATCGTATCACTATCCGAGCTTATGAGACTCGGACGGCTAATGCTATGTCGATGCAAAGATGTCCTCACCACCGCGGATCCTCGGTGACCTGGGTTCCTCGGCTTCTCGCTGCTTCATCTAATATCGTCGACATGACCGTGAAGTTGAAAGCAACCTACAGCCCATCCGCCTCCCCACTGAAAATGGTATGAATGAGTGCCTGAAGCTCTGACTGAACATCGGTAAGCTCCACGTAGGCACCACCCTCGATCTGATAATGGCACGGTAAGCGAGACACAAGAGTCCTCACGAACCAGAGTGCACTAGTGACATGCTCTCTACTCTCAACCAATTCTGATGCCAAGCTGTCCTCTATCTTTGCTCTGAAAACCAACTGTGTCTTCCAAGAGTAGATAGCCTCTCTGTCTTCTGCATCTGTGACTGTGTCATAAGCCAAACTCAGGTGAGCAATCATAATTTCATCCCTGGGTTTGTTAATAGCCATATCCCGTTCCTCATCCTGAAGACGGATACGGAGCTCTCGTGCATTGTACCGCAACTGATATAACTCTGTAAGCGTGGTACGGCCTCTAGCAACGAAGTCTTCCTCCCATTCCTCCAAACGCTTGCCATATGCAACTAAGTGATTGAGCTGACTTTGCTCTACTGGTGGCTCAAGCATCGGTGGGAGTATGTTGATGGCTTCTGGTCTGTGCACAAGGGTAGAAATGTACTGACGAAGCTGTCTGATTTCAGCCTTGAGGGCTGCTTTGTCTTCTCCATCCTTTAGTATTCTGTCCCTGGCACTGTCTGTAGCAACTTGAAGAAGATCAACCTGAGTCTGGCGTGTGCTGCGACCAAGGTTGACTGTGATAACTTCAAAATCCTGAGACTCTAATTCAGCCAAGTTCTTCCCCTGTGGAGGTATGGCAGTCTCAATGACAACCTCCATGTCAGTGTTTCTCTCTACATGAACCATATTCTTAACTCTCTTATCTGGCGCATCTTGGTAAATGTCATCAAAATCAGAATGATTGAGAACATAAGATGGCTGCCTCCTCTTCCTTCCTAGCTGAGCTTCGACCCAAGATTGATCTCGGCTAATGCTACTAGAAGGGTCTGCACTAGCGACAGGAGGTACTGATGAGAGTGAGTGTGTAGAGGACCCATTGCGAGGTGGAGAGTCTAAATCCAATTCAATGTGAATTGGGATAGGTGACTACTCTGAAACTTGTGTAGGAACTTGAGGCTGAACCTCGGGTATCATGCTCGAAATGATCTCAACCGGCTCGATAAGCGTCAGTTCTGTCGTGCCTGGTGGTGAAATGCTGGCAAGCTTCGTTCTTTTGAATCGTTTTACGCTTTGTACTTTCTTTTTTGGGAGGATTACTTCCTCTTTTTCTCGCTTTTAGGTTTTGACGAGGGAAGGTAGCTTAAGGATCTTTACCACTACCGGGCGGCTCTCCGCCTCGGGCATGCTTACTTTCTTGTCTTTCTTGTCAGCCGAGGTAAAGTATACCGCTTTTAAATAACTCTATTTGATCTTCTTTGATCAAGCAGCATATTCCTTGGCGCATTCAATTCCATCACGGGTAACGGTTGTGTATCGATCAAGCCTTCCGAAAACTGAGGAAGAACTTCTCCTCATTATCTCGGAGCAAACCTCCCACATCCTCTCGACATAAGAAAAAACAGAACTGGTGGAGAGAGAGAACGGGCCGTGAATCGCGTCATAACCTCAAGTCATCTCAAGCACTTGCCCGGGCATCCTCCATAGAAGGCTCGCGGATATGTGCCTCCAAAGAAGGGCGAAGCCAGATAATGACCGAAAAGGTCATAAGCATGCTTCGACAAGATACTTAAGATGATATTTCTCAAGCTCTTGTCCCGCGATCTTAGCATCAATTGCCAACTTGCACCAATACATTCCAAATTGAAAAGGAAACTTGAGAGATGGTCTGTGCCTGCGGCGTAGAAGACGATGAACATCATGCATCTATCTCAGGAACTCCTGAAAGATTGTCTTATCCTAAGGATAACGTGGAAGCATAGCTGGACTTCCTGTAAACCCGTATACTCGGATATAGGTGTATGTTGGGAATTGAATAAACCAATCTGCCTTATCCATCCATCGCTGCCCTAGCAACGCCGAGATACGAACGCAGCAACTCCCGTCCAAGTTCCTCATCAGATAAGTTAGAAAAGCCTCATGAACACGCTGAAATGACGCTCACTCTCGCAACTCAAGCTGATCATAATAATCGGGATAAACCTTCTCAACACCGAGATGCCCACGTTAAGTCCTGAATCAATCTTGATAAGTTTATCAAGTACACGAGATACAAACACATGTGAAACTCATGAGCAACTAGGAAATCGGCGATCTGCTTGTGGATAATATCGCTGATGAAGGATGCCTAGTCATAATGCTCCTACCCAGATATGATGCGACCAATAATGTAATACATCCAAGGCTGGAAAATATTTGCATGTTCTTGACCTGAGACACGATTCAAGAGTGTGATTAGAATCGCATACTCATCCTTGTATTCACCGCGACCCACATTGTTTGGCAATCTGTTCTTTGCTTGTTTTAACCATCTGTCTGCCATTTTCTTCTGACATTTGTCCACATCAGCATCAAATGCTTGTGCACACTGCTCCATAGAAATCACCAAACTGTTCTGGTGTTGAGGAATGCCAAAACTCCTTTCGATGTCCACAGGTTTGAGACTGCAAATGACCCGTCCGTCAACTGACACTATCTCACGAGTAGTAGAATTGTAATGCTTAATGCAAGACATCACGAACTCAATACAGTGCACGGAGATAGGTATGGAAGCGGCCTCTAGTAAACCAGACTGCTCGATATTCTGAATGGTTGAACTTCTGATTTTAACTGGGTCTAGCACTGCCTCTGGCAATACTTTGTGAAGATCTGTCTCAACCAATCTGCGGAAATCATGAGTAAGGACGGTTTTGGTCCTGTATTCGAGCTGAGTGAACTGCATTCTGAAAAACTTGCCTGTTGACTGTGAACTTGACTATATTCCACAAGACCGAATCTAAAAATAGCCTCAAGCAGAGTTAAAAATAGCCTTCAAGAATTATTTTCTCAGCTTAAAAACCGGTGATATGGGTTTTGGTCCAAAAGGATCTAAGACAACCCAAAGTCGATGGCGAAAATTAACTTACTGATTGTACAAAGATTTTCACTTGAGAAAATTAGCAATTGAGAACTAGTGTTCAAGCTAAAATTCGTGAAAAATCAAACGCACAAATTTAACTCGAGGAAATTATATGGAAACGATCCAGATACTGAGACTTGCCAAATTCGCCAATTTCAGGAACATGCACAATGTATTTTGTGAGAAATCTGAGATTTAAAGGATGCAAAAGACGTTTTTTGATGTCTTTTTCTGTGAAAATCGCCCAAGATTTCTTTGAATTGCTGATATTTGTGAACTTGAATCTGCAAAAAGATATGTTAGGAAAAATCGCCCCTGTGAATTGATGAAGATTCTGCCTCTGAACTAGAAGAATTCGCTTTAGAATTGAAAACCACGAATTTCTCCTCTTGAAATTTGCGCCTTTTTAATGAAAGAAATTCGAATTTCTCTGAAGAAAATACGAATTTGTATGAATTTGAGGATTCGCCTTTGAGATGATAAATACGCCTTTGAATCTTAATTCGCCTTTGAAACCTCTGAAGAATTGCGAATTGTTTTAAAATATTGAATATGCCTTTGAAGATTTGCAAATTGCCTTGAAGATGTGCGCCACTTAGCTCCTCTGAAGAAGTACGATTTTGCTCTTGAATTTGCTTTGGTTTTAACAAACTTCGATCTCTTTTGGAGGAAATGAATTTGCCTTTAGAAAAATACGAATTTCATTCAAGATTGATTTTGCTCTTGAGAAATACGAATTCTCTTTGAAAGCTTGTGAAGAACAATGAAGATGGCGTCACATATAAATAATAATAAATTCGCACCACTTAGCAACTGCAAGAATTCATAAACCCTAACCAGAATAGAAAGCCTCTGATTGGTTGCTCTTTAGTTCGACTGCCACTAGCTGAAGTTCAAATTTGAAAATAATAATAAAATAATTATTATCATGCAATGGCGCCAAAAATAGAAAATGCTATTTATAGACAAGCATATTCCGAACTTCAGTTGACAAACTGGTTGAAGCTCTGAGATTCATCTTTTGACTTTACTGATTCCGAAAAGTCATCACATGAGCATATAGGCGTCCTTTTGCTCAGAATACTTCATTTTTTACTAACTCCCTATTTAATAGTTTTAATGCTGACTGCCGCTGATCGGCCAATCCTCGAGCGACCGGGTTTCCTGATGACCGGGTGATGCCAGACCGACTTCAGAGATAATCAACTAAAAGCCTACCGAACAAGGAAGCAAATGTTCATTGAGACACAACCGCAAAACTAATGCTTGATCCCTTTTGAAAAATTAGGGGCGACTTGATTAAATTGCTTTACGGTTCCGGTGACTTGGCTATATTCCAAACCGCCATCTCGACACTTCAAACGGCCGCCGACGGGCGAATCTGCAAACCTTACCGATATGAAACGGCTCTCACTCAAGATGATCGAGATATTCTCAGATCTCATGACATTCTGCACGACAAATTTGTGCCAGAAAGCAGTGGGCCTCAAAGAAAAGCGCCCCCGCTCAAGGTTGCACTTTTTGTCATTTTGACTTAAAATCAAACGTCATCAAAATACCCTACTTTGACGGCTGATATCTGGAGCTGGGATGACCCGTTTCAGGCATTATCTGTTTTAACAGACAGCCAGGAGGGCCTACAAGAGAAGTCACTGGAGGCGACGAAGCAAGAAAACCGCTTCTAAGACCTCAAAAACTCCAGTGCGTATTTTAAATAAAATTACCGCTCCCAGACTTAGTCATTTTTCAGACGTCTTCTCTTTGTAGTATGACACCAAAGACCTCGCACGCACGAGCGACTGCCAAATGCTGAAGGTTGACGGCTATGCTCGTTGGAAAGATAAATTGATTACGCTCAATAGTCGTGAAGACTTCGAACGCGAACGGGCTCATCTGACCAGCCTAAAGGCTAGGCGCCTTAAGACTATGAAAATGTACTGAAAACCATTTGTTGGTTCCGCCCGTAAAATTACGTGCTTAGTAGAATCTCCGCCACGACCACCAGGAACGCCGGATCGACAAGCTGAATGATGCGTCGCGGAGCTAGGCAAGAATACTACTGATGTCGTGAAGACTTTATCTGCAAATATTGCCATCTGGAGGGTCCTTTAAGCCAGCGCCCCTGGCTTGTACTTGCACTAGGCATAAACGGAGAAGCTCAAAAACATGAAAACTCCATTTTAAGCTGATCTTTGGATGACTGTTGCCTGAACTCCGAGAATCGGATGACTTTGCTTGATATCACGTCGGATAAGCAGACTAGCTGGCAACCAATTGACTGCATTCGGTATTGAAACTGACGAGTTTTACCCCTGCCTTGAAATGGGCGCCCTCAAGCTAGAGGCGCGCTTTTGCCTGAAAAGAGCAAAATTTCCATCTCCTAAAATTTAGGGATTTTAACTTCTGTCGCGATTTGCCAGAGCTGTGGTTCTCGGAACGCCTCGCTGGATAGCTCGACGGATAGCCAGGCTGATTCCGAAGAGATTGACTGGATACTTGAGCACTTTCAGCAAGATCTTGACCTTGAAAAAACTGGGCGCCCCTGAGCTATACTTGCGCTTTTGGGCTTTTCCTCTGAGAAATCTCCATGATTTGATCTTTAAAAACTCTGTTTCGATCATTGAAATGACCGTCTGCAATATGAAATGTCGTCATGAAATGCTCCTCCATCGTGAAGATCTTCATTTTAAGTCTCTGCTTCAGGTTTTGTTCAATAAAACTGACATTGACTGACAAACTATTGACAAAAACTCCATGCTTGATATTGCCCAAAACTGTGTTTTACATCAAATTAGCAAGGTTTAGACTTTTAAATGCAAAATGCCTTTAATGAAGCAAAATTGGTTTTGGGTAATAAATATGAGGTATGTGGTCATCAATTCTCCTTCAGCCTGCATATGAATGAATTGACCAAGCTCTTGATGACACATAAAGCTGGGTTGGAAAAGGGATTACCTAGTTCACTCTGGTATGATGTGCTTCCACCTTCAAAAGATGAATCCAAATTTTGCAAGCCTCCTACTTTGCTTCCTCCAGATGGTTGCTCACAAAAACAGGAATTTGAGACTTGGCTCATTTGGATTCAAATGGTTATTAGAGTGGCATAGTGGAAGTCAGCAGGTGTTGGGAATGATGGACTTCCAATTTGGTTATAGAATCCAAGAATTTTTATGATTGGTAGAATGCTTCATTTTATAACAGGGATTGATAGAGCTTCTAAGTATTTTGGTATCAATGGTAGCAGGTTGACGCAATAGAGTTTTGGCGAAGCATTCTACAGGCTCATTAGGGATCCTGGTATTTGGCTTTGGTGTGCAGGTGTGGATTGCTTGGGGACAAGCAATCTCCGAGAAGGGAGGACTGTAATGTCTTTGTTTTTCAGCTTGCCAAATTGACAATACTTTATTTAATTATTTTAATTATTTAATATTGCTTGGCAAAATGTATGTTTAAAAAGGTAATATTAAATAATTAGCTTACAAGGTTATTATAAAGTGATGGGTAGGAAATATTTAAAAGATATTTTATAAAGTCACTTTATAATAAAGTGCTAATATGTTTTGGCGGGAAATTTAAAAAGTGATTTCCGGATGGTTATAAAAAGGGATGTGAGCTCATTACTTCATTATGCTGGTTTTATTATTATTTTGTTGGTGGAGCTCTCCGAAGTTTGAAACCTTAGGTGGGAATTCCTAAGGTTATCCAATTTTGGTGGTGAAAGATTCCTCCCTAACTGGTGATTGGCGGATTCATTCAGGATTCAGATCTGTGCTTCAAAGATTGATCGACCGATTTGAGGAAATTTGTGAGTCTTCTTCGAAGACAAATTTTTGGGGGTTTGGAAAATTTTAGATTATTTGGTTTCATATTTGCGAAGGATTTCTGAGATTGTACCGAATTGCAAAACTCTAGTGATGAAATAAATAATTTACTCTTATTGTTATCATGGTTGCTTCCAGACGTTTTCCTTCAGGTCTTTGTGCAGGATCATTTACTTCATTTATTATATCAATGTGAATATTTATTGCTAAGGAGTGCCGCCACTCATATTGGAGATCGGGGTATTAGGTCCGAGTGGAACATAAAGGATTTGGAGTCGTGCTTCAATAGGAGTGTTGAGGTGTGACGTGCAAATAAGAAGAGACAAAGAAGAGCTGCCTCCTTACTCCAGACTGCCAACACACACTCAAGCTGCTCATGTGGAGATGAAGACAAACTGGAATAAGACAAACGGGAGTTCCTTATACTAGCTGGCACATTTAAAGTCAGCCGGGTCAAGGCAAGCAAGGAGTTTAATATTTATACACAATATTATTTATCCTATCAGCTGGTCAACCTGCATAGTCATCAACTTTGAAGTGGAATGTTTGTATTGAGGCGTAGCTAATCTGTATCGGCTGGCAAACGTTTACTAGCCATTGGACATTACAAGGAGGAGTGACGGCTTGCATAAAGAAGCTGTGCCAAGTTTAAGCTGCCACATAGGAAACAAGGCAGGTTGTGGGGTCTTTTAACTCAAAGAGCCGCCTCTATTTCTCATTCGTAAGCATTCCTCTGGCTGCCAACTCTCATTGGATTCCAAAGAAAGTGACGAGTTGCTGGTTGGTAGTCAAACCCTGGTATATATGAGCTGTGCCCAGTCAAGGAGGCAGCCACAGTAAAATTTTAAGGCATTGTGGATCAAGGAAGCTGTGAGGATTAATTTCTGAGTGCTGCACTTCATCTCAAGGTACCCTTGAATAATGTATTGCTCATAAAATAGTTTAAAGCTATTAAATCTGTGTAAACATAATATCTGGCCAGTAATGTAATATCAGACCTGGTTAATACTTTCATTGTAATTCATTAAAGAAGGTGCCAGTTATTGGTATTTTGGAATGAAATAATTATCTGCTCTTTACCAAGATGCCATTTGAATAGATAATTTGTGGGAATGCTATATTTCTTAATGCATTATGGAACAAACTCACAGATAGCAGCAATATCATCTGTTTGATAAAATGTTTACATATGTCAAATTGTGAAAAATTGTTTAAAATTTTTGTTTATTCCAAGAGGGGATATTACAAAAGGGAGTGCTGAAGATAAAATTACATCAATTTAAATGTTTTCTTTGTGGAACTACAATTGCTATGAATCTTTTGGGTAAAATATTTTAGAATAAAATATATGCCACAATATACGTTGGCTGGTGAAAATGATATGTAATATGTAACACAATGTTTTTTAAGCTCTAGAGACATGCATTGAACCCTCTGAAAATACCCTTAAAATACACGGATGTAAAAATATAAATATAATATTGAAATTTGCCTGATGGGGTAGAGGCAAGTTATGAGTAGTGACAAACCCAAGTGGTGGGTAGTGAAGACTTTCACACCATAAGCTAAGTATTCATCTATGAACTTCACTGACATGTTGAAGTAGTCGTGGGGCATAGAAAGGTAATGGATCAAATTTATGATAATGGACCACATAACTAAATTATGGATGAGCTTGTCTCCATGTTCTGAGTGAGCCTTTTTATACAAGAAAGCTGCTTAACTGGGTTGTGCTCGACTTTAATGATGAAGCCCCAGGTTCAAATATCTGGAAAGCATGTTATTTTAATAACACACTGCATCCAATTTTGGGTGAATTGTACCACAATGGTTCAGGCCCAATGTTAGTCCTCAGTGATTTTGGTAGAGTAGCATCCAAGTTGAAGTTAAGACAACACTATTGTTGTAAGGGCTCATTTGCCAATAATGAATTAAGTTTCTTCTATTAAACACAAACTCACATGAACACTGTACTTTAAATACTAATAAGTGAAGACTATTTTGTAATGGAAGATGATGTGAGACTGTAGAAATAAAATTTAAATCATTCTTTCCTGGTTTCCTTTTATATTTATGGTATCCAGTGCCATTATATGGTCGCCAGATTATTGTCATTTATTTCTGCCTTTTAAATTGAAGCGTTGTTTAATAATGGATATTTCTGTTCAGCGTGTGAAATGAACTGACACAGTTTGGTGTCAGGTGTGGAGGATAAATTCAAAACCAATAAACTAAACGGAAGTGAAATTTGAACAATTGATTGTAATTAGTAATTGTAATCAGATATGATCCAGGAAAAATATATAACAGCATACTTATTTTCTCAACACTTTTAGTCAAGAATGACTGGAAGTCATTGTAATTGGCTTAATCTTTAGAAAATTTAATGAAATTTGGCTGTGATTTCACACGTCAAAAAACCTTGACCCGACATTGATGAACATCTAGAGCCTTTGTCTGGTGGTTGTAATCTATGTCACTGGTTCATTGGTTGGAAGCCCCAGATCTGTGTCCTATCCGAACCTGGTTGGGATTCTGGTTTGATGCAGTTTGTGTATCTCAATGGAGATGGTGAAATCACTATGGGTTTGTCCCCATCAGACTTGGGTGAACCTAGAACGAATTATGGTTTATTTTTGTAACATTGCAGTGAATGTGGTGGATTTTAAATCTTTTCGGTTCTGTTTTGCCAGAATCTGTTTTGCTGGAATTCACATATACAAGGGACTCAAAAAATGAAAAATGGATATCTGTAAAACACATAGGTGTAGATACATTGCATTACATTACAGATATATGAGATAGAAAACGTGTTGGGTTTGTATGGTGCAGATATACATATTACATTACAGATCTAATTCCAGCTGAATAAATCATGATCGATACATTACATTAGAGACATCTCTAGAACACTTATGTTTTGCCATGATAGAAGAACCGAAAAATGCATATGGTGCAAATACACTACACTGTCCCATGCATTTTAGTTTAATATCTTAAATATGGTATGTTTGTTAATACTTCAAACATATGTTTATTTAGTATAATATATATTATTTTTATCAAGGGGTAAATGCTTTGATAAAATATTCGATGTATTAACAATGAGCAATGTGCTCAATAAATAATTTACAAGATGATACAGGATAAGATTGAACACGATCTTATCTCAGGAAATCCAAACATACACAAGAGAGCCGAAAACTTTCAAATGACTGATCCTAGGTTTGCGACTAGACCAAACTTCCTCAGGAGTCTTTCCCTTAACAGCATGAGTGGGTGACCTATTAAGGAGATAGACTGAAGTATTGACTGCTTCTGCCCAAAACTTGGTAGGAACACTCCTGTGTTGCAACATAGAGCGAGCCATCTCAACAATCGTACGATTGCGTCGCTCAACAACACCGTTTTGCTGAGGAGTGTAGGGTGTGGTCAACTGACGTTTTATCCCATGAGTATCACAAAAGTTGGAGAATGCACTAGAACAGAATTCCCCACCATTATCTGACCTAAGAGTTATAATACAAGAACTGGACTCTTTTTCAACCAAGGCCTTAAACTTCTGAAATACATTAAAACCCTCTGATTTCTGCTTAAGAAAGTACACCCACATTTTCCTACTATAATCATCAACAAAAAGTAGAAAGTACTTGCAACCAATTACAAAAGAAGTAGACATAGGCCCACAAACATCATCATGAACTAATTAAAGTACCTTAGAAGCTCGCCAAGAGTTGCCAGCTGGGAACGGTGTCCGATGCTGCTTCCCGGCCTGACAAGCACCACAAACGCCCTGATGCTGAGTCTGAATGTCAAGTAAACCAGCTACAAGTCCCTCCCGAGCAAGTTGAGAGAGATAGTGCACGCTCGGGTGCCCGTAATTAAGCAGCAGCACCGCATGTTTGAATTAGCTCCGCGCCCACCCCAGGCCCGCCGCCTCGTAAAGGCGATCTCATTCCAACGGCCACCGTATGTGAGAGTCTCTTATCTAAATGAAACAATATCTGCGGCGAAGGCCGAACACCACATCCATTTGGGGAGAATGCCTCATGATCTGACTGACTGAGAGAAGATTGAGCTCGATATCAAGTACATAATACACATTGAGGAATATGAGATCCCTCCCGCCAGACTGAACCTGAACAATGCCTGTGCCGACAACTATGTATTCCTCACCTCCTCCAAAAATCACTGAGTCAAGGTAAGGAAAATCAGAACTATCACCTATGAGAAAGTTCACGCTTGCGCACCGTAATCTATGTCGCCAGAGGATTTGACATGGTCTGCTGGCCTCTTTGCCATGAGGCATAAAAGCGGATTCCTTTTGCTCGAAAGTGCTCGCGAGTACTCACTTTCCGGGTGAACCTCCTCGCTTTTTTGCTCGTGGCTTTCAAACAAGCACTAATAATCTTTCTTAGATGTGGCCAAATTTATGACAAGAAGTTAAGACCAACATTTTTCTTTCTTCGGCTGGTGGATCCGACTTCCTTTTGGTCGGAAGGCCTGGCCTTTTCCTGATGCTTCGATGGGTTTTATCGCAAAGCTCCGTCTGCGGAGGGCGATGATTCATCGCTATCAACCAGCCCCGGGCCGATCCCGAAGGTACCGTGATAGTGCACAGATTTGGAAACTTGAGATCAACATTAGCAGACGTAATGTTGAGAGTCTCTATGAAGTGTTCATAGGACTTCGGTAGACTCTTCAGGGTGATCACGACCATGTCTTCCTCCTCCATTTTCCGACCAATCACCTCCAATTGATCTCTGATCTCCTGGATTTTATTCAGATGCGCTTGCAGAGTCGTCTTCTCATCCATCATGATAGAAAACAACATATTCTTCAAGAAAAACGCACGGCTTTTGTCGAAAGTCTCATGCAAACTCTTCAAGTGATCCCAGATCTCCTTAGCTGATTTTCCAAGTGGAATCTGAGGGAGCTGATCATCAGTAACCGAAAGCTTAATAAGCATTACTGCTTCACGATTCTGCTCATCAAACTTCTCCTTATCCTTACCCTCCGTTGTAGGACGAGTAGCTTTGCCGAGGATCATCTGAGCAAGGCAGCGGTATTCAAAAATTGTCAGCATCCATTGCTTCCAGGTGTTGTAATTTTTGCCCTTAAATCTCTGACTGCCCTCTAGCATTAAATTACTTAAACTAGCCATCTTCACGATTTTCGAGGCACAAAAAACGAGGTACTGAGAAGAGGTTGATGCACGAAACTCGAGGCACGAATTCCAATGCAAAAATATAGAGGCAGATTCAGGTACAAACTATAGAAAGTACAGTGTACAAATGGCACAAAATTCGAGGCACGGAAATCAAGGCACCCAAAAAAATCGGAAACCAACCAAGTTGAGCTCTCGAAAAACCCACGAGGAATCTGGAAACGAAAAAATTTTCTGCCTTCAAAAAACGGGTCAAAACCCTAGACGATTGTTCAGAATTCCCTAGCCGCCATTGACAAACCAGCAAATTGCAGAGAACCAGCTCAAATTTGAAAAATCGTGGGGAATAAGAAATAAATATCTCAGATAACACGTAGGGAGAGACTTATGGTGCTTCAACTAGGGCACAACAGGTCCAAAAAACGGCAAAAACGCCATTCAAACCGGGCCACTTTTTCCCGCCACCAAAACTTCTTAAAACGAAAAGCTGGAAAATACCTGAGAGATGCGGCCACGAAACCCTCAGAAAATCCCAACTGAGACAAAAGCATGAGTCGCGGTGTGGCCAGATTTGATGAGAAATCGCGCCCAACAGAAGAAACGACGCGGCCAGAAGAAGAAACCATGCCGCCAGAAGGAAATGTCGCGCTGCCAGAAGGAGAAACGACACGCCCAAAAGAAACGACTGCGACCAGAACCTCAAAAGAGTTCTTCGAAATTTCAAATTCAGAAACCCTCGAATTCTTTTCTGAAAGAGCCACGAAGAAAGTTCGAATTTTTTTTTGGAAATTCAGCTCACAAAAAATCTTCGAAAATTTTCACAGAAGATTTTATTAAATTTTTAATTCAATAATCTGAAAAAACCTTTTACAAGATTTTTATGAATTAAAAAATTCAATATTGAGCAATCTGGCTCTGATACCATGATAAAATATTCGATGTATTAACAATGAGCAATGTGCTCAATAAATAATTTACAAGATGATACAGGATAAGATCGAACACGATCTTATCTCAGGAAAAGCAGGAAGTTTCTAAAAGAAACTTCAGATAAGATCTCGAACAACAAAGATGATCTTATCTAGATATTTTACAATATTTTACATAGTTGAGCATTAATAAATAAATAAAGAATATTATTTTAATATGCTTTCTACTTGGAGCTATGAACCAGTGAGGTCACAAACGGAGAACATCAGCCCCAATATAAACATTCAACAACCCATTGAGGTTTGAACCTTGATGACAAGAACAACAACACCACATTTAACCATCAGATTATGCCACTGTTGGCTTGGTATAATATTTTAAATTTAATATATTATTTTAGATTCGCTATTTTTAGGTTTACTATAATATATGAATATATAAATATATTTAAACTTAAATTTTTTTATTTAATAAAATTATATTTAAGTTTTAATTTTTTTAGTTTAATAAATTGATATATATTTAAAATTTAATATTTTTTTTTAGTGTAATGTGTATATTTTGAATTTGATTCTTGCTTTTAGGTTATAAATGTGTATATATTTATGATTTTTATTTGTTTTTGTACCAATGAACCCAAAACAAATTGAAAGCCAATTTCTTTTATTTTTGGCTGAATCTGCAAATTGAACCGGCAAACTTGAACCCAAACCAGTACCAGGATTGGTAACTTAAGAGTTGCAATTTATGCTTAGGTAATCATTTTAAGCTTTATTTTTTTGAAGAAACTCTGATTTTTGTTTTGTAAAATGGAAATTTTTTCACATAAAATGGAAATTTATCTTTTCGAGACTAGGAAGAATGCATTTTGAATATTCCATGGCTGTATGATAAAAATGATGTGTCATCGATAGTTGGTATCATGATTTGTTCTATGATCAAAGCTAAACATTTCTCTGGTCTCAGGTCAAGCCCATTGCAGAACATTGAGAAAACATTTATTTTGACAAGGTCCGACAGAGATTTATTGCAGAATCCTGGTTGTGATCTTCAGGTTTGGTTGTGTTCTCTGTTCTTTACAAGTTTTACAGTTGTATTTTCTCTGTGTTGTGTAAAAAAAAAAAAAAAACTATCACCACCAAAAACATGTCCAGACAAAAAATATTCTATATAATTTGGTAAGGCAACAATTTATATGGAAAAATAGATATAGTTATGTCAGAAGCCTGGTTGCGATCTTCTCGTTTGCTTAACAGAACTGTATTTTGTCCTGTCCTCTACAAGTATTATAAATGTATCATGTAAGAGTTGTGTTGAAGAAAATTAAAGAAAGTTAAAGCCAATCATGACTGAAATTCAAAAAGAAACATATTCATGAAAAAACTGTTTTATACAATTCAATAAGAAAGAATGATTTATATGAAAAAGTTTAAAAGCTAATATGTTTTAAATTGGTCAGCACAAGCTTTAGACAAAGATTAAAATCTAGATTATTACAATCTATGTTAAGTATTATGTATACTTCCTTGTTGAGTGTAATTGATAGTTCAACTAGGATTAATGAAGTCTTTGCAATATCTCAACTTCCTCTTGCTTTTTGTGTTTTTCCACATTTTGTTCTCAATACCATTCTTGGATCTAATTTAATAAAGGTATGTAAGCTTGGTGGTTTACTTAAACTGAGCCCATTCCTAGCTATATGTCAAACCCCACTCCTTGGCTAGTGTCCAATCTGCAAAGCACTCTTTTCTATTTTTTCTAGAATGAGAAATGGACCATACCTTATAGGTTTCAATTTTCTTGCTTGTGCTTAGAGTTTTTCCTTGCCCAAGCACAACCACACTTTGTCACTCACCTTGCATTTGTGCTTTGTGCTGTGTAGATCATGTCTTCTCTTGTACTTATCTTAACTCTCTTTGAGTTTCTCTTGCGTGTGAGGATGTATTTTACCAGATACATTCAATGAACTTTCCAGCCTTTTTTGTATCTATGATTTTCCATCGTCTTCATCTTTACGTGATTGCCACGTAACAACATTGTGTAATGTCCCATTTTCAATTAATTTGTGTTTGTGGACTATAGGCCTATTTGCTATTCCTAGCATTACCCTTGGTCCGATTTTTCTTATGTGTTCTTCCTCCTCTTCTCCCATGTGCTTATTAGGTTTGAAAGTTGCTAAGATTGCAAAGGGGTTTTTGAAATGATAATTGATATTCAATACTTGTTATTTACAAAGTAGAGGAATACTCCTTATGTAAAGAATTACAAGACGATGTTTCTAAAAAGAAACAATCGTTAACTAAAGTAGAAACAAAAATTTCCTAAAAGCTAACTGAAGCAAACTAAGTTAACTAAAAGTAAACTATCGACTAACTAAAAGCTAAGATGACCACTAAAGTATTACAATAATACTTTCATATCCTCCCTTAACGGTCATTCTACTAACTAAACTAAATTTATCCATGATCTTTTGGAAACATATCATCGGTGACTGATAACATGAGAAGCATAACCACCTCACAATTATTGGTCCTTTCCCACAAAACAAGCATATCTAGACACTGACATTTGAAAATAGTGAGCATCCTTTGCTTCCAAGTATTATAACTTTTCCCATTGAACCTCTGGGTAGTTTTCAACATGATGTTGGTCAAAGATGTCATCCCTCTTGTTTTCCAGAAGTATGAAAAACGAGGTAAAGTCTGTGATCAGCTTGCACAAAACCTTG
>VDFB02071595.1:0-20713 GCA_007258455.2 Sequoia sempervirens | reverse complement strand
TAACATTTTAATTCCCTCTGTTCAAAAATAGTGGGGGTAGATTTCTTATTTTGCTAAATTCCTCCAAGTGTTAAACGAGATAAATAATAGGTGCTAGTAAATTTGAGTTTTAACTGTTGAATTCCATATTTTTAAACTTTTAAAGTTTAACTTCTTAATGTAATTTTTTTTTAACCGCTGAATTAACCCTGCATAGGTTTCAAGGGGTTTTCTTCTTTCATCGTAAATTAAATTGCTACTTCTGATTTGGCTGTACTTGATGAATGTGTCCCCATATTTCTCCAAAATTTGGGCAATAAATAAATATATATATGGTCTTGTTTAGGTTAAAGATTCATGGAGATTACTTTAGGGTAAATTGATAATGTCTATTTTTCCAGATTCAACCGGTTTCACCTGTAGCACTTAAACAAATAGAAAGTTAAAGGTTTAAATGACCTCCTTGATTTATTGACAATCTATCATAGTTGCAACACTTGAGAATAAAATAAGATCGAGCTATTTTAATTTAAACCCTTTTTATTTGATAGTGGAAAACCCATTTATTGCTTTTACCAGTGGCGTTTGGGCATTTCTCTATTGATGTATAATCTCACTGATAGTTGCCAATCTGTCACACCTGCTGTACTTGAGAATAGAATATTGCAGAGGCTTAAATAATCTCTTTGGTTCCATTGTTGTCCTGTCACAGCAGCAACACTTGAACTTAGGATGGCTGTAGAGGTTTAAATAATCTCTTTGTTGCCATTGTCAACCTGTCTCAGCCGTAGCTCTGGAAGTTGCAAAGTTTTAACTTGAGATTTATATTCCTTGAGATGCCTGTTTCCTTCCAATGAACTCAGCCTTAATATCTTTTGTTTTCTTTTCCTTTTATTATCTCTTTATCACCATCGTTGTTATATGATTGTGCTACATCAATGCATATGCTGGAACTAACCCCAGTTGCATTTTCGGGCACATTATCCTTAGCAACCACCGTTTCAGCAAGGAGTGATGTATAATTCTGTGTTTAGGGTTCCCAGCCTGACTCAGCTGCAGCGCTTGAACATCATAGGAAGTTTAAAAGTTTTAAGTAACCTCCCTGATACTATTCGCAACTTATCACAGCTGCAGTGTTTAGACTTTGCTGGGAGTATAAATTTAAATAATGTCTCTGATCCCATTCGCAACTTATCACAGCTGCAGTGTTTAGACTCTAGAGTGTGTATAAGTTTAAACAGCCTTCTTGTTTTTTTTTTTCCTGTTGGCAATTTATCACTTTTGCAGTACTTGAAATTAGAATGTTGTAGAGGTTTAAATAATCTCGCTGATTCCATTGTCAACCTGTCTCAGCCGCAACACTGGAATCATGATAGGAAGTTAAAGGTTTAAATAACCTGTTCCATGGTGCCCATTTTAGCACAGGCAAGACTGATGAAGGTAAAGGTTGTAGAATCTGCCTTTCAAGTGTTTCTAGAACGATTTCATCAATCTAATTTGTGCAAATTCTGCAATCGTAGCATTCCTTGGGATTACAATTCTTTTAGGCATTCTGCCAGTAGTTAATGCCCTTCTCCATTGTACGCATATTGTCTACCAAACTAGTTTTGTTGTTTTTTTTTTACTGTGAAGATATTCTTTTTTTTTAACCTCCTTTCCATATTTAATGGAAATCGTTCTTTTCCTTAAGAAAAACAAAAAAAACATGCGTTTACTTTATAATTCTTAAAAGGGACAGAGTAAAAGAAAGAGGAGAATTAATAGTTAAGGGGATTCAAGGAGGAAATTAGGTATATTTAAAAATATTTGATTAAGTAAAATTTTTTAAGAGTAAGGGGAGGGACTTAATATATATTTTTATATATATAATTTTGTTACATATAATGTTTATGTTGATATAAATGTATATCTGTTAAAATATCACTCATATATCTGTATATAGGGGTATTTTTATTTCTGTGTATAAAAATATAGTTACAGAACCTTGATTTAATTTTGTTTTATAATGGAAGTATTGATAAGTAAATAACCAGGTAATATAACTTGGTAAATTTACTTTTATTTTTCTGGATGAGCCAGTAAAGAATTTCTATAGCAAAAATGAATTCCTTATACCCACTTAAGTTATTTATATTAATATTCAACATAGATAAATGAATTTATTAGCTTATATTGGAAAAAGAAGTATGTTAAATTGAATTTGTAAATTGCCGAATATTAATATTTATATTGATAATTTTAAATTTTGATTTAAAGATAAACATATGTTCATTTTAATAGGTATTATTATTCACAATTAAAGTAAATTACAAATATTTTATCCACTTTCTTGAAATTCTCAAGGTAAATTATGAATTTTCGTCTGTTAGGTTTTAACTTCATCTCAAGTTTCTTTAGATTAAAGTGTTAGTAGGAAGCTGAATATCAAATTTACCTTATCCAGGTTGTGATTTATAAATGGATATAAATATTATTTAATGTGAAGTAGGTTGTTTGAATTATCCTGTTTAATTGGTAAATTTTTTCTTTCTTTAAATTAAAATTTTACTCATAGTTTATGTATATACATTTAAATCTTTGTAAAGTTAATTAATTCATGAATTTATAATATCATGTAATAAATGCATGTTTTTACTAAGTTAGGTTATTTGTATTTATGGATATGGCAGGCAGTTAAAACGTATGCCATAAATATTGGGCTAGTTCATTTAAAATTAGTTTTACTTACAGGTTATCTAAAGTTAAAATTGTTTACAAATTCTTTTACTAATAGATTTAGCTGAAATTTAATTGTTTAAACCAAATATGTTGCATCTGAATTAAATTTAATATTAAATTTTAATTATTTTAAATTAAAATAAAATTGGTAGCTCTCATATGTAGAGTTCATAGTGCGTATTTAATTAAAGGGTTTTATGGTGGAAATAAATTTAATTATAGTTAATTAATTAATTATTCTCTACATTATCTTCAGTAGAATTGAATTGTGTATACTCTTAAGGGAATAGACACTTATAGTTATCTTGAACATGTGTAGATAGTTATTTTTTCACCCTGAGTACTTGTCGGAATTGATTCTTGATGCATACTAGTGATTCCTTGTTGTTCATATTTCCCTCTTGTTTTATTCCACTTCTAGATATATTTTGGATATAATGGGAACCCAAATGTTTAGGTTACTTCCTTTTGATAGCCATGGGTAATATGTTGTTAGACTTCCAGAGGCGAAGGGAATATTTTATGTGTGTTGAATATTCTCGTGAATGGACCTTTGGATTCCATTGATTGTGATTTTATTTTGAGCTTGTGGGTGTACATTGTTCCATGATTTCCTTGCATTTTGGTGGTGATTATGAGCGATATGGTACATGCCTCGCATGTGTTTTCATTTTATGGCTTTTATGTTTGGTACACACTTGTGATTGTGAGCTTTGTTGTGGAACTGTTGGGGATGGTGGCTCTTCATGGGGGCCGGTGCACAAAGGGGCTATTAGGGTAACCCATGGAAGAGTTTCCTAAACAAGTGATAATATAATTAATAAACTAGTGGGTTTGGGTAGCTAAAACATTAAACAAGATTAATGATGTGCCTCACCCAT
The DNA here is from genome assembly GCA_007258455.2 of Sequoia sempervirens. NCBI lineage: Eukaryota > Viridiplantae > Streptophyta > Pinopsida > Cupressales > Cupressaceae > Sequoia > Sequoia sempervirens. The sequence continues at coordinate 17,135 of VDFB02071595.1, read as the reverse complement.
ACCGTTAGTGCTTTCACAGACTAAGGATGGGATGAGAAGACCTGGTTGGTAAGATCACTACCTTGTCCTCACGAAAGGTAAGTGGTTCCACATGAGTCACCCTATGGAGCGGTGCCTTGAGATAGGCTGCCTGGATAACCATAGATGGAGGCAGTACCTTGTGATAGGTTGCCTGGATAATCCATGTAAGGCCATGCGATGACACTCTCCCACAGTATCCATTTACTCTTCCTTGCTTGGTAGCCTCTAGAAGTGTTGATGTACTTGTCGATGTACTTTTGATGTACTTGTCAATGTACTTTTGATTTACTTGTTGATGTACTTATTGATGTACTTTTGATGTACTTGTTGATGTACTTGTCGATGTACTTTTGATGTACTTGTCAATGTACTTTTGATGTACTTGTTGATGTACTTGTTGATGTACCTGTCGATATACTACTTGATGTACTTGTTGATGTACTTGTCAATGTGCTTGTTGATGTACGATGGGATGTTGTTCTATGTCAATGTTGATGTTAGTCTTGTTTACTTGTAACTTGTTGGATATGGACCCTTTCTTGTCATTTCCTAGTACGGGGGGTGGACCTTTGGGTCCACATGGTTGGGTGGAACGTGCTATGCACCCATTAGGTTCCCAGGATGTGTTCGTGAGACAGATGCGAATGCAGAATTCTAGAGTTTTCCTTGGATCAAGAATTTCCTTCCTTTTGGTACCATAAACCTCATTTATGTACTCAATGTAATCTTCCCCATGATATAAGGGAAGCTCTATTTAATGTTTCTATTGTATCTTTGATGTTTATTATCTGTGGAAATATGCTCCACAATTGTAACATGAAACTATGAATTGAATCTCAATAAAATTTTGTATCTCTCTTATAATTATGGATGAATGTATGTTATCCTTATGTTTCTCTTTTGCTTTCATCTGGATAAAAGTTCTATGTTTGTAATGACTATTCCATGTACCCCAAAGGATGTAGATAGCTTTGAAAATGCATAATCGCTTTTCATGTTAAGATTGTACATTTCCATCTTATACAATGTTTCACATTCAACAAAAAAAAAATGTGCGGTGTTTTGTTGTCCTTTGGGGTTAACACTGTGGAGCATTAAATATTATGCATACACAATAAAAAATAGATACTTAAATAACACAAGATTCAAATAGAACTAAAATGTTTTCTAGGACTCAACACTCAATACCTACATATGGGACTGCAGGAAAAAGATACTAAGGAATAAGCTAGTTAATACACTTGAAGTTCCATCAACCTTTGTGCTCCTTTGCCATCTTCATCAAATCTAAGCAATATTAACTTCTTCAAAGTTGTTCTAATGTGTCTAAGGAACAGGATATGTGATAAACTTGTAGTTCCATCATCTTTTCTTTTCACGTTCCATCTTCATCAATGCCTTTGTATCCTTATCCTCTTTTCATATGTCTAATATTATCTTTCATCCACGTGTTGATTTTCTCTTGAGTTGCTAATCCAGTTTTTATTTCATACGAGGCATTTCAGTGGTTTATGTTTGGGACAAAGCAGCCGTTGGAGAATACTAGTTCTTGTTTATTTCTTTCATTGAAAGCATGATGCTCTTTGGTTCTCACCAAGGACATCTCTGTCATGAGCACTAGAATTTGCATCCAAGCACCTCCATAAATGTTTATACCATGATTGTGCATCCAGAATGCTCGATGGACATTGGCAGAAGCACCATTCATGTTTTAGTGCTGGGAATTTGTGCAACCCTTCAAATTATGTGGGAAGCAAAGAACTTCTGGAGAGCCATGGCCATTACAGGCGGCCAAGAAACTGCCAACACTATTGACATTTTTCAAGATGTGGATGAATTTTGATTATTGTGCATTACAATGGCTGATATTTGACAATGTTATGGAAAAGCCTGCTATCAGTGGATGACCATGGTAACCTGTAACTATAGTTTCTCTAATAGTTTACCACGTTCTGTGGTCAAACATTGTACAGGGTGAATTCCATGTCACTTCATTTGGTATATTGGTCTTCTATACTATGCTTTTGTGTGGAAAAGCATATGCTTTTTCTATTCTTGTCTAGGATATAATAGTTTTTGTTAGCAAACATCGATATATGTTTTTTATTTTTCAATTGCTAGTAATTAATATGTTCAGTTATGCTTGTGATCACTATTTCCGTATCTGTTATATGCAGCCTTTTGATTGTTAGGATGTCGTCAAATTGTTTCGTTCTTAATCTTTAACACATTTGTGTGGTTAAATTGTATCGAAGCAAATTTAACTGAACCTGGCAAGGTGAATCTCATTTAAGGTACTGAACTTTTCAATGTTTAGTATCCCGATAGTAGGAGGCAAGGATTTGGATCTCCATCTTCTATACAAAGAAGTGACAGCTCATGGTGGGGTAGAAATGGTTAGATAGGGTTAAAATCTCCTTATCTGATTAATAAGTTTTTAGGTAAACATGTTTAATTTTAAATCCTGGTTTTATTAAGATTGACTTTTCTTCTTAGCTTCCTATTATACTGTTCGCTCAATTTTAACATCATCGAATCATCAAATTTATGGAATTGACACTGCAGAAAGGACTGCGGTCCTAAATAGCACAATATCTGACATTTTTAACATTGATTATGCCATGCATCTGCCGGTTTTCTCTAACACAACCAAAGGTTTATGCATACTCATTTGTTTCTCATATAGTTAAGCTTTCATGTTTAATATTCACAAAACCACATGATATGAACTTTAGAAGATATAATTGTGCATGGTGTGTCCATAATGGCCCCAGGACAATTCATCGTAGGAAAATTCATCGTCATATCAAATTCAACCACTCATCACCAGCTAAAAAACATTCAAAGTTTTAGAAATATTAATTTTCCATGGCGTGAAAAATTTCCTGTAGTGAATTGTCGGGGTGAATTTTCCGACAGTGAATTTCCCTAATGCCATCCACATTTTCAAAAATGTATATTGTGTTGACATATCTGCAATTTAGTTAAACCCTGTAATTTTATTTTTGAAAATTCAATTTAGCTATAAGGAGAAAGAAATTCGAAATGTTTATATTTCTTGATTTTATGATAGTGCAACAGCAATGTAGTGAACTCTTTAGACGTTGTATTCTCTCAAACCCGGACAGAGCTATTACTTGGTAATTTGGCAATTGCATTTTGATCAGAGTTTAAAACTTATAGTTTAGACTTGCTCTATCACATGACACAGGTCATTAAAAATAGGAAATGGAAAGAGATCTCTTTGGTGCTCAACTTCCCTAAAACAATTACGAGTGCCTCATTTGCTTTACGAAAGTATTTTTCTTATCTGCTTCAGCAGTATGAGGAGGTTTGTTTATTGGAAGTGTTGTTACTGGCTAAATTGATGGAAAATTTTATCATGGTTACCTAGTCAATGTGCCAGTTGGGACAAGGAAAATGAGGCGTGTTTTGTACCATGTTCCTCCTTCCAGCACTGTACCACAGCATGCAACTATATCTCCCTTTATGAATAGCATGGGTAATGAGCTCAAAGCCGCTGTCAAGGAACATCAGATAGATCGAACGTAGCGGATAAAAGAAGCTAATGATTAGGAAGGATCAGTGAGGAAATTAAAGTTTACATTTAATAAATAAGTTAGTTATTAGGTTAGTTTTTTGTAATAAATAAATTAATAGTTAGTTCCTGCGAAGTTATTGATGTATGGGATTTTGAAATGGTTATTCACGGGGAAACAATGGCTTTAAAAAAATTCAAAATTCAATGTATCGGATGTATTTTTCCAGATGAATATAATGAAATTTCTCATCAACTTTGTTATTATTTGCAATATATTTCTTTAATATTGTTCTTTGTAATTTTGTTGCTCTACATTGGTATCAGAGCATTAATGATTCATGTGAGTCTATGATTAAAGAGCATATGGAGACTTGCTGTACAGGTGGTGTTTGAACTGGTTTTTTAGCACAAAAGTCATTTGAAGTGCTGCTTCTCTTGCCTTTACAATAGCTTCTCCGGATTGGGCATTGTGATGCATAGAGCTATTTGAAGGCATGAATAAAGGTTGCTGCACAAAGGGCATATGAGTGAACAAGGAAGAAATCAAAATCTATTTTTCGATCTTTGGTAAGCATTATTTCAATGTGTGAACTGACAGCCTGTAAGGAGGTGATATTTTACGAGTCTTTTTAAAAGCAAAAAATTTGCAGTTCATTCTGAATATTTATGATCTCTCTCTTTTTCTATAAAAGGGGAGTGATAAATGATGAGATTGATTTTATTTAAAGTGGAGAAATCATATTTTATTTCAAAGTTTGAAAGTCACGATTTTCATACATGGCAAGCCAAAGTGCAATTGGTTTTAATAGAGAAAGATCTCTCGGAGATTGTTAATGGAACTATTAAAAAACCACAAGATGTAGATGAACAATCAAAATGGACAGCAAAAGATCATAAAGCTACAGCAGTGATTGGACTTGGATTATCTGATGCATATTTACATTATATTGATTTGAAACCAAATATGGGAAAGTCTTAATTCCTTATTTGGTTCACAGGCTTCAAGTGCTAAAATGGGAATGAAGCAAAAACTTTTTGGTTTGAAAATGAATGAGGATAATAGTATTGTTCAACATATTAGTACGTTGTGTTCTCTTCTTAATCAACATGCTAGAATAAAACGTACAATTGATGATGATGATGGCAAGACTATTTTATTAAATAGTATGCCTTCAAGTTTTGACAATATTGTGTTTACTTTAAACAAATTGAATCCAAGTCCAAGCTTAGAGAATGTGATATCTTATTTAATTGATGAAGAGAAAAGAGTCTCTAAAACTCACTTAACTTTTAAAATCTTCTTTATTTGCCAAAAATAAAAATAATGCTTCAATAGGAAAGAATAATTACAAATCCTTCTATTGTAACAAAAGGGGACACATTCTAATGAATACAGTTACAAATTTGAATGGTTGCTTGGAGGATTCTTATTGATCTATGGCTACTCCCATGCGGATTTATTTGTAAAATCAAACCTAGCATTGATTCTAGTCTTTGAGTCTTGGGAATCCACATGTTATATCTAATTATCTTTATTTTTCATGATACTAATGTGGGGTTGAATCTATTTTTCAATTATTTGAGATTGGAGCATTGATTATGTATTTCTCTTTTGAGATGTTGTATATTTGCGTATCTTTTCTGATGTGGATTTCATTTGGTAGGGAATATTCTTGGTCGCCATTATTACATTAGTGTGTATTGCAATGAGAGATGGTTATTGGGAGTGTATGATAGAAAATTGCCATCACTAGGGTTTACCTAGGACAACAAACCTTCTATACTCCACATTCAAGGAAACCCTAGAGATCTCAATCCAATGATAGGAATAGGAGAGAGAGAGATCTTGCAATAGGCTATCCTAGGGTTTGATTTATGACTACAAGAGGGGTTCACAACCAAGCTAGGGCTTGGAAAGACTAATGAAATTCAAGAGCTAATGTTCAAACCTAGTGATGCATGAAACTTGAATGAATGACCTAGAAATGCACATAAATCACAACAAAAAGATATAAAATCGTAGGCATGCACCTGGAAACCTGTAGGGGCTTGAATGAGAAATGGAAATGCTAGAAACATTAATTCTGAAGTTGAATGGAACTCATATGCTAGTTTGGGTGATTTAGTTGGGTTCTACTTCGATTCTCGTATTGGACACAAAATGTCCCAAACCTTCTCCCTCAGTCATCATCATGAAGCCTTTTCAATAATATGGCAAACAAAATTTGCATGCTCAAACTAGTTCAAACCCATTGCAAACTCAAACTCAATCCAATATGAATCTGCCACATGTCAATCAAATTCCAACTTTCACCCCCAATATCAAAAATGAAATACCATCTTTTACTCATAACATTCAAAACCAAAACCCATCACATGCATTTGGGACCAACCTCAATTCATTCACCCCAAATATTGGATTGCAAAATGTTAACTCAAGCAAGTGAGAATCATCCTGTTGCAAAATGTAGACATTCAGATCTAAATGACACCTCATGAATTCTACTCAGAGAAGAAAGGAATCCATCTTGGCATACCAAGCCCTAGGGGCCTGTTTGAGGCCATAGATAGACTTCCTCAATCTGCAAACCAATGAAGAATCCTGTATGAATCCCTATGGCTGCTCCATGTAAATCTCCTCATGAAGATCCCCATGAAGAAATGCACTCTTCACATCCATTTGATGTACAACCCAACCATGAGCTGCAGCAATAGCGAGTGTCAAGCGAATGGAGTTCATCTTAGCAACGGGTGCAAAGGTCTCAGTATAGTCAACACCTGGAACCTGTGAGAAACCTTTTGCCACAAGCCGAGCTTTGTATTTATTCACACTTCCATCCGCTGCATACTTAGTCCAATAGATCCACTTACATCGAACCATCTTTCTTCCCCTAGGAAGAGGAACTAAATCCCATGTATTGTTCCTCATCAAGGAACTATACTCTTCCTCCATTGCTGAATCCCATTCAGGAATGCCTGAAGCTTCCTTAAAGGATTGTGGATGTGAAGCAGTAGCAATATATGCATGTGGAAAATTCTGATGTTGTGACTGAGTCCTTCGAGTATCTGAAGGATCCCCAACAAGAGAACCTGCTGACTCAAGAGTCTGTCAAGCCCAACAAGGTCTAGGAGGAGATGAAGGATGAGGTGCCTCAACTATAAGTGGACCCTATGAAGGTGTGATCTTGCAAGTCAAAGTTGAGGAAGAATCATCATCAGAGTCACTATCATCACTTTCCACTATGGAGGAAGGAAGAGAAGGGTTAGAGGTCAAGCTAGGAGAGCTTTCCTCAAAGTGAACGCTCCTCTCAATAAATAACTCATGTGTCTCTGGATCCAAAAGTCTATATGCCTTAACACCTTCAGGATATCCAACAAAGATGCAAGGCCTACTCTGAGGTTCCAATGCCTTGCGCTTCTCTGGATGTATTCGTGCCCAAGTTGGACAACCAAAAACTCTGAAGTGTCTCTCAACTAGTTTTCTACCACACCAAGCCTCAAAAGGAGTCATACCCTTCAAAGCTTTATGGGGTACCCAATTTTAGATGTGAGTGGCACAACTGATAGCTTCTGCCCAAAATTGAGGACCAAGAGATCGAGCATGAATCATGCAGCTAGCCATTTCCTTAAGGGTTCTATTCTTTCTTTCAGCTACACCATTCTACTGTGGAGTGTATGCAACTGAATGTTGAAGATCAATCCCCTCAAGAGTACAAAATTCCTCAAGTCTATTGTTCACATATTCCCTTCCATTGTCTGTGTGAAGAATCTTGACTTGCTTCCCAGATTGCTTCTCAACATGAGCCTTGAAGGCAAGAAATCTGTCAAGCACTTCACTCTTGTGAACAAGAAAGTAGACCCATGTGAAGCAAGAGTAGTCATCAATGAAGGTGAGGACATAGCGAGCCTTGCTAAATGATGGCACTGGAAATGGACCTGCTACATCACTGTGAACCAACTGAAGAACTTTTGAAGCTCTCCAAGACTTCCCTTTGTCAAACTTCTCTTCTGGATGCTTACCCATGGAACAACCTGAACATACACCTTCAGAAAAGCTGATTTGAGGTAGTCCTGTAACCATAGCCTTGCAGCTAAGCTACTGAAGATAGCGGTAATTGATATGTCCAAACCGCTCATGCCATAGCTTGCTTTCTGAATTTGAATGAGTGAGAAAAGCTGTAGAAGGAGACTTAGGTACAAAGTGGGAGAATGAGTAAAGTCGTGTGTTGTGATTGGCTTGTCCCACTGCAAGCAAGGCATCATCCTTAATTTCTTTGACCACAACTGAATCTGGTAGAAACTCAACTTTCTTGCCATCTCCAAAGTGAGTGATTTGGTAGATTTAGAGAAGATTGGCACTCAAGTTAGGAACATAGAGAACATTCTCAAATGTTCCATTATCCATGGCAACTGAACCTTCTCCTTCAACTTCCACTTGAGTATCATCTCCTATGAAGATGTGAGGTACCTTAGATTGCTCCAAAGAAGAAAACTGTTCCATTGAAGAACCCATATGATGAGTGGCACCCGAGTCAAGTATCCATTGCTATGAAGAACCTAAAGTAGCCACAAATGCTTTCCCTTTTCCTTTTGATTGTGAGGAAGTGGAAGGGGATGAATCCTTCTTCTTGTAGGCAGATGGCAAATTGATGTTATTCTTCTTGATGATGTTTGTCAACTCATCAATTCGCTTAGTGTGGCAATGATGCTCATCATGACCAACCCTCTTGCAATATGAACAAGTTGGTCTCTCCTTGCTTGAATTTCCCTTCTTGGGAGAAGATGTAGAATTCCCTTGTGATGAAGAATTCCCTTGTTTTGGAGAGGATGATTGTGCTTTATCTTGTTGGTTCTTTGGATTAGATTGCTTTTGCTTATGATTGGAACCCTTTCCTTGAGTCCCTTGATTCCCTTGATTAGCCACCAAAGCTTTGGACTTTGAAGACTTAAGAATCCCCATGCTTACCAACTTTGCTTGTTCTAACATCAACATTTCTGTAAAAGTGCCAAATGTAGGCATAGTGAAAGAACTACCTATTGTCAAGCGATGGGTTTGGAAGCTAGAAACAAATGCTGCATATTCTGATGGAAGTTTTCCCAACAAATTGTAGGCCAACTATGCATCCTTCTTATCAATGCCACAATCCTTAAGCTGTGCTCTTAGCTCATTTCCCTTAGTGACATAGTCTTGGATTGTATGAAAATTCTTGGGATCTAACATTGTGAGATCATTGTCAAGCTGATAACCTTTAATCTCATCAACTTGGCCATACAATTGACCAAACTTTTCCCAAGCTTCTTTAATTGTTTTACACTTATCAATTTGAAAGATTAGATCTTTTGATACATATTTTCTTAATGTTCCAAGAGCCATAGTATTTTTAGTGAGCCAATCCAAATGAGCAACAGGATCAGCTTTAGGATCAGATGGTGCAACAATAGCTCAATCAATATAATGAGTTAATCCTTTTTCCATTAACTTACTCCATGCATCAATTTTCCAAGAAGCATAATTATGTGGAGTTAACAAGGGAAACTTAGGAGAACCCATAGCAGAAAAATGAAAGAGAACAAGATAGAGAGAGAGGCACAATCACTCAAGACACCCCCCCAAATTCACTCAATCAAAGAAACCCCCCCAAAAAGATGATTTGGCACTTTATAATTAGTGCGTGTACAATGGCCACTTGCAAGCCAAGCAAAGTGGGATTCTGATTTTCAATGTTTTACAATAGCCTTAAGTAGGCTACAACAGACTCAAATGACTGATACAAAAGACCAAACTGAGATCTTATCCTTACAAATTCCCAAAATAGGCCAAAAATGACCAAGTGCTGAAAGTACAATTTCTGTTCACAAACACTACAAACTGATAGAACCACTATGAAGTTTAGAAAATATCATGCACTTTTAAAAAAAAATGGCACCTGAAAAGGAGTTCGTATGAGCCTGAACGGAGCCCCGGAAGTTGCAAAAACGATGACAATCGAGCAAGATCTGAGACAAAACCAATTTTATGGAAAATCCATGCACCAAAATCAGAAAATAATTGCACCACTGTGATGTACACAAAAAACTAGCCCAAATAAAAAAAAATTGCACCAAAAAAGGCCTCAAAATGACCAAGATATGAGCCTTTGAAGATGAACTGCAAAATCAAAAAGCTCAACGGAGTGGGGTCTAAAATTTTCAAAAAACTGTTGGCCACGTGCTGACGTAAACAAAACACTATGTTAAATTTGATGGCCGTTTGACCGTCATCGTGGCCGTCGCCCTTTGCTGGAAAAGTCGGAATATTCGATTTGCAGAATCCACAGTGACGGAATATTCGCTGACCGATGATAGAATATTCAAAATCTACCGAGAATATTCTATTGCCGCCGGTACACCACCGGTACACGTTTTGCCTCTCGGAAATAGAAAAAAGGTCTGCCAGTTTTTAAATTTTTTATTGCCGGGAATGGCCGATTCATTTGCCGAGTGCCCATTTGCGGAGGGACGCGAGGTTCGCTGATGAACACGGCCGTGGAAACCGCGTGGCTACCCGGTGGAACTGGCGTGGTGCGAGGCATTTCCCTCGTGCGGATAGAGAGGCGGGGAACACTCTGCGTACCACAACTTCGAATACTATATATATATATATATATATATATATTTTTTATTGATTTTTAAAAAATAAAAACTTTATAATTACAATAAAAATCTGTGGAATATAATAAAATTTTTGATTTTTTTTTATTGAAAAATTTTTCGCAGATAAAAAAATTTCTGAAAATTAAAATTTCGTACCGACTATCATAATGGCTGGGCCGTACGGCTCGACCAGCAAAATTTTTTTGCCTCGACGGACAACTTGCTCCGATTTGGACGATTTGGCAGTCGATTTATGGGCTTTTGGCCCTTTTGAGCACGATGGCGAGGTCCTTTTTCGGCTGAAAATGCTCCAAAGTGGTAGCTACCGCTTGGATCTAGTAACCACCTCCAATCTTCCACCCTTTGCAGATTTGGCCTCCAATGTCCAACTGAGATGAAACAAAAGGCAAATCTGACTATTTCAGACACTCCAGACGCAATGGCAAGCTCATATCTGATGCAACAAGCTCCCGAAATGCTCCTACAACACAAGGCCAATAATGGAACCCTCCAAGAATCTCTCCAAATGACTAACAAAAGGCACTCCAAAAGCTCTGATACCATGTAAGAATTGGCTATGAAGGTAGCCACCCAAGATCTAGAGGCCTAATAGAAAGCACAAGCAAAAGAGAGATAGAAACAAGATGACAAGAATAAACTGTATTATGTCAATATGATAGAATTTAATGAGCAAATAGTACATAGGAGACCCCTTGGATATATAGCCAAGGTGAGAACATAGAAGGGCATAAGATTGTGACAAGTGTCGTAATCTTATGACATGAGACAACTATGAAAAGTTATCACTCCGCCTAAAGTGGAAAGGTGATAATGTGATAATCACCACAAAAGGTGGATCTCCCACAAAATGTGGAGAGATAATCACATGATGTGTCCACAAAAGGTGGAAGTGATGTGGTAATGACATGTCAAGTCCACCAAAAGTGGAAAATCTCCAACAACCTCCTATGTAGTCCCTAAGTAAACTTAACTAAGGTGTAATCAAGACCTAGAACAAGGTACAAAACATTTAATTACACCAACAATTTTGAACCTAAATAGATCCCAATCAAGCATTATGGTAAGGTCTTTGAGATCGTGAAACATAAAGGTTATGATGGAAACAACAAACTCGGTTTACACAAGAGTGGAAAGAAAAAAACATTTGATACCTTTCAAGCGGCCAAAGAACATAAGGCTAGGGTATGAACCACGAAAAGTGAATGCTCCTAGTACCAAGGTGCTTTCAAGAGGGAATGTTAGTGCTTCAAAAGATATCGAGGCATCTAAGGATTACCATGCTAAGATTGACTCTAAAGAATGGGAGTGGGAATCTTATAGGCACATCCAATGACTACAATCTAGCTAATACCTTTCACAAAATTGACTTATCGAATCACCCAACTGAAGGCTACGCTTGGATCGATTCCTTTTGTGATATCGATAATACTTCCACTTTCACCTTATCCTCCTCTTCACTAAATCTCAACAACATTGATGATGGCATTTCTCTTGTATACCTGCAAATGATAGAGTGGGACCAGCAAGGAGAACCCACCTTAGACACTTTCGAAAATGATGAAGCAATAGCTGAGTTTATGGGACTACGTGACAACATACCATATGGGGATCCTAAAGCTGGCTTTACTATAGATATTGACAACACAACATACTTTTGGGTGTATATCCCACCCTACAGTCGCAAAAGTAACAATAATAAAATAAAAATGAAAGGTCTTTACGAAAAAATTGAAAGGCATCTCTAGACCTAGAAAAAGTAAAAAGAAAGGACACATCTAAGGGTTAAAACCTCTGCGAGGCACCCAAGGATGGAGGGTTGAACTTACTTCCCATAAGTCAAGAGAAATCACCAATGCTAGTAGAGAAGTCTATCAAAGTCAACATGAGGACTGATGAAAATCTCAAAATTATCCAATTTGCGGTATCTTTCATGAAAAAAAGCAACCAAAGTTTCACGCCTTCTTCATAGAAAAACATATCAAATTCACTTGCTCTTATGCAGACACACTAGTTTTGGATCTTGAGTTGGTATTACATCACTTGTCATTATTTATTGACACTAAACCAATCAAACAAAAGCTAAGGAAAATGCATCCTCAAATCGCCCTGTACTGGTAAAGGAAAAGTTAAAGAAGTTACTTCATGTTGGCTTCATTTGACTTATGGACTATGTAAAGTGGATTTCCAATTTGATGCTAGTGACAAAGACAATGGGAGGAATCCGCATATGTGCTGATTTTAGAGATCTAAACAAGGTGTGCCCAAAAGACGATTCCCCTTTACCGAACGTTGACACCATAATGGACTTAAGAATAGGGTATGAGATGCTACCCCTCATGGATGGTTTCCCAGGATACAATCAAATGAGGATAGCTCCTAAAGGCTAGCAAAAGACAAATTTCACATGTCATTGGGGAGCATATTGATGAAAGTCAAGCCATTCAGACTGAAAAATGTTGGAGCTCCATATCAGCAAGCCATGACCACCATCTTTCATGATCTCATGCATACCCTTATGAAATATTTTGCGGATGACCTCCTAGCCAAGTCATTGTCAAGGGATGATCATTTGTGAGTGTTAGAAAAATATTTCATGAGATTAGAAGAATACAAAGTATGACTGAATCCAAAGAAATGTGCGTTTGGAGTAACATCGGGAAAAATCCTAGGGTACAATGTCTCTAGAAGAGGTATTGATGTCGACCATGCCAAAGTAAAGGGCATCATAGGCATACCACTACCAACCAATATAAGCCAATTACAAACACTCCAAGGTAGATTAAAATCCCATTGAGCTCAACTACAGTCCCATTGAACGTGCCTGCCTTGCAGTGGTTTTAACCACTCAAAAACTCAAGAGCTACATGTTAAGCCATCAAACGAAGCTCGTAGCCAAGATTGGCGGACCTTGAAATATCTCCTCAGTAAAGAAACTTTGATAGGAGGGTCATCCAAATGGGTAATGATACTAAGAGAATAAGACATGCAGTATGTTGAGTGGAAAGAAATAAAAGGACGTGTTATAGCCGACCAACTCACAAATGTACCCACTAAAGTAATTACTTAACTCATGTGTTTAATTGATCCTAGACTTGGTATTGGAGATCACTATGTCAAAAATCTAAATAATCAGAAAAATCCAAAAATCCAAAAAAATCATAAAGATTTAAAAATCCAAAAAAACCAAAACATGTCACAAACCCAAGAAAATCAAAATATCCTCAAAAATAAAAATATATTGAAATATTCCCAACAATTCAAAAACATCCAAATAACCTTTAAAATCCCAAAAACACTGTCAAGTCATGTCAAGTCAATGAATATAGAACTATGTTGCCTCAGCGACTTCGCATAGGCAAGGCCATCATCGATGAGCCCTTGAGGCACTAGGTCAGTCCTTAGGTTGTGTCAAATAAAGTCAATCATCATTCATAATAAAGTATCTTTTGCTTGAAAGTCAAGGTCGAACTATGATGTCTCTACGCATGTTATGTAGGCAAGGCCATTTTGTCAAGTTAGTCACTATCCATAACATAAATCAATCAGACACAAACATTCATCTCAGTCTCAGACAAATCATGAAGCAATCAGATAAACTATCTAACTCGCGTTCAAGCCAAACTGGTCAATTGCCTAATTAGTCAAACATCAAATCAACAATTACCAATCAATCAATGGTCTTATTAGGAGGTGGCATTATCAAAACCATACTCAATGTCTTATACGACATTCCTCGTTTCTTGAAACCAAACTCGACCTTATCGTTTATTGGATACAAGATGTTTCCTTCCTAAAACTAGACATTATCATTCAACAACCTTATCATTTTCCTTATACAACATCTTATAGAACATGCTCTATTTTCTTAAACCAGGCGTTATCAATCAAACAATAACTCTATCAATCAGTCAATCAACCAACCAATCAATCCTACCAATCATATCAACAAACAATCATTGGCAAAGAAAATATAAATGGCTGTTGCTTTTGTTGGTTCATTTTGTTTTATATTTTTCTTGATTAATCATTTGGTCATATTACTAGGCACCTTGAGGATGTCCCAAGAAGGATTTAGAGGAGCGATGGTGTCTCATGATCTACTTTTTCTTTGATTTTGTTTGTGGTTTGTTTTTATGTAGGACTGCAGGTACCGGGCATCGACTCCACTTGCATCATCAGGTCTGAGCGTGCCTAATATACCCAATGGTTATGACATGGTTTAAGGATTTGACAAGGAAGTGTCCATGTCTGTGTCTGGTCGTCTGTCAGTATTTCGTCTTGTTATGGTATCGTACTATTTTATGATTGATCATTTTAAGTCATAAATCTTGATGCGTTTATCATGTTATTTGGATGTGTATCAATCTGGATAATTGGTAAATTAATGTAGTGCTTGTATCAAGCATAGTCATTGCTTATGTTCATTTAGGCCTTGTTTTGAAGCTTCATAGCTTATTTTTATAATATCGATTTAATAAATTAAATTATTAATTTTTAATAATTTAAATGTTAGATTGATGTAAACGTTAAACTATATTGAAATTTAAATGAAACACAAAATTGCATAATGTTTATTTTAATTTAAATTCACAAAGTTTATAATTTAATATTAGATTTAAAAATATTTGATGGAGGGATGTAATATAATATTATCCCTAAAGTAAAGTTTTGAAAATAAATTCAAATAATAAATAATAATTAGACGTATATGCATATATATATATATTTATATTAAAAGTTTTTTTTTTAATTTCTATTTTATCCACCCGAGATTTTATTAAATTGAATAAGCATGAATTAATACAGGATAAATTAGTTTTGATCAAATGAATTTAACATTTTAATTCCCTCTGTTCAAAAATAGTGGGGGTAGAGTTCTTCTTTCATCGTAAATTAAATTGCTACTTCTGATTTGGCTGTACTTGATGAATGTGTCCCCATATTTCTCCAAAATTTGGGCAATAAATAAATATATATATGGTCTTGTTTAGGTTAAAGATTCATGGAGATTACTTTAGGGTAAATTGATAATGTCTATTTTTCCAGATTCAACCGGTTTCACCTGTAGCACTTAAACAAATAGAAAGTTAAAGGTTTAAATGACCTCCTTGATTTATTGACAATCTATCATAGTTGCAACACTTGAGAATAAAATAAGATCGAGCTATTTTAATTTAAACCCTTTTTATTTGATAGTGGAAAACCCATTTATTGCTTTTACCAGTGGCGTTTGGGCATTTCTCTATTGATGTATAATCTCACTGATAGTTGCCAATCTGTCACACCTGCTGTACTTGAGAATAGAATATTGCAGAGGCTTAAATAATCTCTTTGGTTCCATTGTTGTCCTGTCACAGCAGCAACACTTGAACTTAGGATGGCTGTAGAGGTTTAAATAATCTCTTTGTTGCCATTGTCAACCTGTCTCAGCCGTAGCTCTGGAAGTTGCAAAGTTTTAACTTGAGATTTATATTCCTTGAGATGCCTGTTTCCTTCCAATGAACTCAGCCTTAATATCTTTTGTTTTCTTTTCCTTTTATTATCTCTTTATCACCATCGTTGTTATATGATTGTGCTACATCAATGCATATGCTGGAACTAACCCCAGTTGCATTTTCGGGCACATTATCCTTAGCAACCACCGTTTCAGCAAGGAGTGATGTATAATTCTGTGTTTAGGGTTCCCAGCCTGACTCAGCTGCAGCGCTTGAACATCATAGGAAGTTTAAAAGTTTTAAGTAACCTCCCTGATACTATTCGCAACTTATCACAGCTGCAGTGTTTAGACTTTGCTGGGAGTATAAATTTAAATAATGTCTCTGATCCCATTCGCAACTTATCACAGCTGCAGTGTTTAGACTCTAGAGTGTGTATAAGTTTAAACAGCCTTCTTGTTTTTTTTTTCCTGTTGGCAATTTATCACTTTTGCAGTACTTGAAATTAGAATGTTGTAGAGGTTTAAATAATCTCGCTGATTCCATTGTCAACCTGTCTCAGCCGCAACACTGGAATCATGATAGGAAGTTAAAGGTTTAAATAACCTGTTCCATGGTGCCCATTTTAGCACAGGCAAGACTGATGAAGGTAAAGGTTGTAGAATCTGCCTTTCAAGTGTTTCTAGAACGATTTCATCAATCTAATTTGTGCAAATTCTGCAATCATAGCATTCCTTGGGATTACAATTCTTTTAGGCATTCTGCCAGTAGTTAATGCCCTTCTCCATTGTACGCATATTGTCTACCAAACTAGTTTTGTTGTTTTTTTTTACTGTGAAGATATTCTTTTTTTTTAACCTCCTTTCCATATTTAATGGAAATCGTTCTTTTCCTTAAGAAAAACAAAAAAAACATGCGTTTACTTTATAATTCTTAAAAGGGACAGAGTAAAAGAAAGAGGAGAATTAATAGTTAAGCGGATTCAAGGAGGAAATTAGGTATATTTAAAAATATTTGATTAAGTAAAATTTTTTAAGAGTAAGGGGAGGGACTTAATATATATTTTTATATATATAATTTTGTTACATATAATGTTTATGTTGATATAAATGTATATCTGTTAAAATGTCACTCATATATCTGTATATAGGGGTATTTTTATTTCTGTGTATAAAAATATAGTTACAGAACCTTGATTTAATTTTGTTTTATAATGGAAGTATTGATAGGTAAATAACCAGGTAATATAACTTGGTAAATTTACTTTTATTTTTCTGGATGAGCCAGTAAAGAATTTCTATAGCAAAAATGAATTCCTTATACCCACTTAAGTTATTTATATTAATATTCAACATAGATAAATGAATTTATTAGCTTATATTGGAAAAAGAAGTATGTTAAATTGAATTTGTAAATTGCCGAATATTAATATTTATATTGATAATTTTAAATTTTGATTTAAAGATAAACATATGTTCATTTTA